>JAYMFT010192108.1:0-11836 GCA_038088735.1 Panulirus argus
TGGGTCTTTCTTCGTCTGTTTCCTGGTGCTACCTCGCTGACGCGGGAAACAGCGATCAAGTATAATAAATAAATAAAAATAATGTTCTTTAATTTAGTTTTCGTTTAATTACTTATATACTTGAACTTACAATACTGTATGTTTTTGATAACTTATTTTCATTTCTATGTGATAATTTGGTTATCTTCCTAAAGAACAAATGAACCCCACCATCCCACTGAATCCTATGGTAAAAGATGATAAACTACCAAGTAATCCAATTATGTTATTTCCAAAAATGCACTCCCAATGTTAAGTGGGAACCCGGTGTAGAGGAAGTTCAATAAAAGGGATGGGGCCCCATATGAGACGAGGTCCTTTCCTGTATTATACAAAAACCTGATCACATGCTTCAACTTTTTAAAACAGACTGCTGACATGGACAGGGAAAGGTTCTTTTAGAGTTGATGGGAGAGAATTATGAAAGGACAAAAACAAGAACTTAAGGAAGATATTCATCAAAAATTTGTCAAGAAGCCCTTTTATAGTATAAGTGTTGAGGATAAATAAAATAAAATGAATGACAACATGGTAAATGCAAACAGTACACAGAAATTCAAAAATTTGTGTTATGATAGAGAATGTTCAAGAGCTGGGTTCCCATGAGTGTACATATCCTCCCTGTAAGGGACAAACAGGTAAGTACGAATAAGTACACATACGAGTTAGTGATTACATAAACAAGAAGTTCATGATGGCCTCTTACTTGTTTATGCTTAACAGTATAGGTATCCATGCAGACCACTGTATGAAAGATACTCTACAAATGTAAATGTACATATTAACATGAATAACAACTCATAAGTAACTTTTACAAATCCAACAATCTTAAAACTCCCAAAAGTTACTTTCCAACTCACTTGTAATCTGATGTGAATTTCTTCTCCTGTGTGATTAAGCGATCCATGATGGATGGGGATAGTAGTGGTTGGCAGTCTAAAACAATAAGCCTCTGAGTGGTAATGTAAATATCTATCCCATTGGTTCCGTGGCAACCTGACATAACTTGCTCAAGGCTTTCTGGCCGGAACACACAAGACCTTAAACAAAGAGTTATACAAAGTACATTAGCTTCTTTAGATAAAACTGAAAGGCCTCTTAAAAAAAAAAAAATCATATTATTAGTGCTTATACATATTTCATGTAAACATTATAAAATCTAATGATGGCCACTGTATCAAGATGAGACATATTACCTTCAAGGTTAAGTGTTTGTGTCATACTCATCCCCACACAGAAACACATTTCTACAATTAAAATTACTTTCTTTTTCATACTCCATCACCATTTCCCACATTAGCGAGGTAGTGCCAGGAACAGAGGAAGAAAGGCCAAATTTGCTCACATCCATTCTCAAGTTGTCATGTGTACTGCACTGAAACCACAGCTCCCTATACATAAATAGGACCCATAGTCCTTTCTATGATTTATCCCAGTCGCTTATATTCCCTGGTTCATTCCACTTACAGCACAATGACCCCTGTATGCTACATTGTTCCAATGCACTCTATCTCATGCACACCTTTCACCCTCTTGCATGTTCATGCCCCAATCACTCAAAATCCTTTTCACTCCAACCTTCCATCTCCAATTTGGTCACCCCGTTCTCCTTGTTCCATCCACTTCTGACACATATACCCTCTTTGTCAACCTTTCCATATGGAAAGTTCCATATGTCCAAACCATTTCTGCACACTCTTCTCAGCTTTCTCAACCATACTCATTTTATTTCCACACCTCTCCCTTTTCCTTTTATTACTTACTCACTGAAACCATCTCACACCACAAATTGTCCACAAATAATTCATTTCAAGCACATCCATCCTCCTCCACACAGTCTTCAGCTATATCCCATGCCTGACATCCATATAATATTGCTGGAACTACTATACCTTCAAACATACCCATTTTTTGCCCTCCCTGATAACATTCTGTCTCTCCACACACTCTTCAGTGCTCCCAGAAACTTGGTCCCCTCAACCACCAAATAACACTTCTGCTTCCATTTGCTGCCATGTCCACTCCCATGTATCTAAAACACTTCACTTCCTTCAATTTTTCTCCATTCAAAATCACACATCAACCAACCTGTCCCTCAACCATGCTAAACCTAATAACCTCGCCTTTATTCATATTTACTTCCAAATTCCACATTTCACATACTCTTCCAAATTCAGTTACCAATTTCTGCAGTTTCTCATTTGAATCTAACATCAGTGCTGTATCATCAGCCAACAACAATTGACTCAATTCCCAGGCTTTCTCATCCTCTACAGACTTCAAGCAACTTTCTCCATGCACTGTATATGCCAAAGGTCTTCCAAAAAGCATCTCTATCAATCCGATCATTTGCTTTCTCCAGATCCATAAATGCCACATACTAATCCATCTGTTTCTCTATGTACTTCTCAAACACACTCTTTTAAAGTAAACACCTGATCCAAACATCCTCTACCACTTCTGAAACCACACTGCTCCTCCCCAATCTGATGCTCTGAACAAGCCTTCACCCTCTTAATCACTACCTTTCCATACAACTTATCAGGTACACTAAACAAAGTTATACATCTGTAATCTGAACACTCATCTTTATTCCCTTTGCCTTTATACAACGGCACTATCAATGCATTCCACCAAAGCTCTGGCTCCTCACCATGATCCATACATACAATGAAAATCCTTATTGATCAATAAACAACAGGCACTCCCTTTCTTAATAAATTCAACTGCAATACCAAACATTCAAGCTGCCTTGCCACATTTCATCTTACATAAGGTTTTCACCATTTCTTATCTCTTCACCAAACTACCCTCCATGACTCTCTCACCTCACACACTACCCTGACTCAAACACCTAACTATAACAAACACATTCAACAGTCCTTCAAAATAATCACTCCTATCTCCTCAGTTCATCACTACCTGTCACCACTTCCCCTTTTGCCCCCTTCACCAACATTCCTATTTGTTCCTATTAACCTCTTTCCAAAACATCTTTTCCTCCCTAAAGTTTACTGATACTCGCTCACCTTAGCTCTCATTTGCCCTCTTTTTCAACCCCTGCACCATCCTCTTGACCTGTTGCTGCTTTCTCTTATGCATTCCCTAATCATTTGCACCCTATCCCAGTAAGTACTATCCAAACAACTCTCTTATCTCTTTCACAAGCAAGTTTATTTCTACATCACACTACTCACTACCCTTTCTAATAAGCCCAACTCTCAACTTTCGCATCCCACGTGTCAGTACTGCATCCCTAATACCTCCCATTCCTCACCGATTCCCCTTGCTTCATTTACTCACCTTTTGCCATACTACACTCAATATTTCCTGGCATTTCTTCATGCGTCTCTTTTCCAAGCTCACTTATTCTCACCACTCTCTTCTCATTGACATTGTTTCCTCTTTTCTGAAAACCTTTACTAATTTGCACCCTCACTTCCATAAGACAGTGAGTGACCAGACATCCCACCAGCTGCCCCTCAGCACGTTTACATCCAAAAGTCTCTCTTTTCCATGCCAATCAATTAACAATCCTATAATGTCTGCTGACCATCTCTCCTTCTCACGTGCATATATGTGTGTATGTCCCCCTTATTAAACCAGGTATTCCCAATCACTAGTCCTTTTTCAGCACACAACTCCATAAGCAGTTAACCATTCTCATTCATCCCATCCCCCTAATTACACCCTTAACTGTCATATTGCTCATCTTCACATTCAAATCAACCATCACTAATACCCAGTCTCTTGCATCAAAACTGCTGATACACTTGCTCAGTTGCTCCCAAAATACTAACCTCTCATGGTCTATTTTTCTCATGACCAGGAACATAAGCACCTATCTTTCCCCATCCACTTTCATTTTACCCACATCAGTCTAAAATTCACTTCCTTACACTCCTTAACACACTCCCTGAACTCCTGCTTCAGGAGTAATACACTCCTTCCTTAGGTCTTGTCTTCCCGTCAACCCCTATCTTTACTTGTATGCATTTCCAAACCATTCTTCCTCTTTACCCTTGAGCTTTATTTTACTCAAAGCTAGGTTTCCACAAAATATACTACCTATCTCTCCCCTCTTCTCATCTTGGTTACATTCACCCACATCTAGACATCCCAGCCAGAGCCTTCGGGGAAGATGTGCACTCCTTACTTGGCTCCTTTTTCTTTTCTTTTAAAACTAGGTAGATCATATATAATGATAAAACCTTAATCACTTCCATGTAAATCTATCATCATTCACCAAACTCAACAATGCCATTCAAGCACTTCATAATTCTAATCACAACTAAAAAGTTCAAGTGGTTTCAGTATATATTTATCTATTTATTTATCCATCAATCTATTTCTCTTGGTGCCCATTCCCTCTGGAAACTCCCATCAAGAGATTGGCAATAACAAAAGACTCTCCACTTAGCCCTGTTCTCACATGCCTCCCTCGCATAAAGCATTCCATGCATTCTTCCATTATTTTGTTCCCTCCAGCACTCTTCCACTCTATCACCCCAAGTCACAGGTGGTCTTCTAAAACCAACCCCTTTCATAATAATAATAATATCATGCACTCTCCTTGTAAATGCCCTTCCTGCATTCTTTCCACACATCCAAACCACATCAAATTATTACATTTCCCTCGCTCTACCACTACACAATTTATTCCCTTTGCATTCCCTGCCATACCAAATTCTTCATACTCCCCCTTACTTCTGTCTTCATTCCATCTAATAATACCACAAGCTCCTCTCAAACAGCTCATTTCCACAGCCTGGAGTCTTGACTTCTGTGACTTATTGCATGTCCATGATTCATCTCCAAAGGTCAGCGTTGGAAGGACTATGCTCTCTTAATCCTTTTATCACTTCCATACTTACACCTCTACCCTTCATTATTTCATTATGGAACCCAATAACTCTATCTGTCTATATCTATATCTCTGACATCCACTCCCTTCAGCAACTCCCTCAAGGGGGTAGCCACAGCAGAAGTCTCAATAACTGGTGAATTCCAATGCTGCTTCTCAGCCTTTAGTGCCTTCCCCTTAAGAGGGCAATGGCAGAGGGCGACTCTAGCTCAGTGTTTTCAGAAGCTCATAACTAACATTCCTACTGCCTACTTCTGCCTAATATGCTCTATCTAACATTCCTGTCTAATTTTCTAACCTACTACTTTTACTCAATGACTCTTCTACCCTGTACTGCTCTCTTCCTTATCCCTCATTCCATGTCACCAAACTTACCAAAATTAATTCCCAATTACTTAAAGACAGTCACCTCTTCCAGCCTTTCTCCCTCCATATCTATAACAAAGTTTAGTACACTTTCTTCACTCACTCTGTAGGACTTTACAAAATCTATACATTCACTCAGTTTCAAACACCAGTATGGTACTTTAATTTCCCCTGCACATACCTTTAAGTGCCTCTGCTTACACACATCATAAAACACACTTAAAACCCTCTGCTACTCCTTTTCACTCTCTGCAAAAAAAAAAGTATCTTTCACAAACAGGACTGTCACCAGCCACCATACCTCACTGCCACACTCCATCTCTGCACCCCCTTCCCCTAGTTTTGTTTTAATCCCTCTTATCACTCTTGTTGATATATATGTTAAAAAGCCTCAGTGGCATTAAACAGCCCTACCTCAAAGCCACAGGCAACCGAAACTTTCACTCGCGTCTCCATCCACCTTTACGCATGCACTTGCTACTCTAGAGATGGCTTTCACATCCTACACTTTCTACAGATTCATAACAGCTACAAACAGTTTCTTATCTTTCACTACATACTTTCCACAAATATTCTCACGGCAAAACTATGATCCACACATTCCCTACCTTTCCCAAACCCCCTTAATTCTCACTCATTCTGCAGCCAGGCACTTTCATCACACTATCAATCAACACTCTTACATACACTTTCCCTGGTATACTTAACAGATATATTCTCCTATGACTGCTACATATATCCTTTAAGACCCTTTCCCTTGAATAAAGGAACATTAATAGCTTTCACCTCAACATCAGTTATAACCTTCTGCTTCCATGCTACATTACACATCAAATGCATTCACTGTATTACACTTTTTCCTCGGTACTTCAAAATTTCAGTTGTTATCCCATCCACTCCAGGTGCCTTTCCTACCGTCAACTTCATATCCCCCTTTTTTACCTCCCTTCTTGCTATAGGTCTCTGCACTTGTATCCTTTTCATTTCATCCTTCAAGCCTATGCATGCTAAAACTGCTGCCTCACCTTCTCCTATGGTCATTAGGTCTTCAAAACACTCTTCCCACCTCCCTAAATATCTGTTGATAACTGTTTCTTCCCCTAACCTTAAAGCTTTGGAATCCTCAACCCTCTCATGTCTCTCTTAATAGCTATGACCTGGCATATGTTAAGACAAGTTCTTCACCTCCTCCAAAATTTGTAAATACTTTTCCTTATCTCTTCTTTTTCCCTTTCACTAACCTCCCTATATTTCAATTAAGGCCTGACCTTGATGTGGACTTTTATCCATGACTAAAGGCCCCCGAAAAAAATCTATGATCATTAACTCCAATTTAATGGTTAGAACAGCTACATAAGAGAAGAGTAAGGGGGTTTCTGGAAAAATGGGTAGATGTGTGTACCAGACTTTTGTGGTGAAAGTGACTGTATAAAAGTATCTAGCAATAGGTAAGGAGCTATATGCACTTTTATGAATCTGGAAAAAGTGCATAACATATAACAGAGTCGACTGGAATGTTCTATGGGATGTGTTAAGGATATATTAAGTAAGGGTACAACTGCTGGATACTGTGAGAGATAACAGAGTCAAATGGAATGTTTTATGGGACATGCTAAGGTTATATTAGGTAGTGGTACAACTGTTGGATACTGTGAAAGCCTTCTATAGAGAAGCAAATGCATGTGTAAGAGTGGATGGAGAGTTGAGCAAAAGTTTTGGTAAACATGTGGGTGTGATGAAGGGCTGTGTGATGTCACCATGGCATTTTAACATATATATGGATGGAGTGATAAGAGAGATGAAAGCAAAACTAGGGAAAAAACATGTATATATGGAGTGTGTTGGTGAGGCAAGGTAGCTAGTGACAAGCCTATTTGCAGATGATACTGAGTTCTTTTCTGAGAGGGAAGAGTGAAAAGCCTATTTACAAATGATACTGTGTTGTTTGCTGCAAGGGAAGGAAAGTTGCAGAAAGTTGTAAGTGTGATTCATGATGTATGTAAGCACACACAATTGACAGTAAGTGTGGTATGTATGAGTAAAAGTAAAGTAATGGTATCTAAAAGGAAACATAATGAAAATATATGTTTTGCAAAGCCCTATAGTGAGAGAAGGTTTATGGAACTGTGATTTAGATTTGGGGAAAAAGACTGGAAGAAGTGACAGAATTCAAGGACTTGGAGCTATTTAGGATATGTTTGGTGATATGGAAAAAAGAGCGATAAGGGAGAGAGCATTACAGGGTAGCAGAGTCAGTAGGTCCCTTACAAGAAGAATGAAGGTTAAAGGTGCAAGTGTGGAAGTGAATAAAGGATTAGGGGACAACATAATTCTCCCAACCTTGACCTATGTACCCGAAACATGAACATGAGACGAGTCATTGAGGTCAAGAATCCAGGTTGTGGAAATGAGTAACTTGAGAGGAGTATATGGTATGACCAGATGGAATGAAAATGTAATCAGGGGGTGTATGAAAGATTTGGTTTGGCAGAGAATGCAAGGGCAATGAATTGTGGTGCAGAAGACTGGGTGAAATGTAATACTTTGTGGTGGTTTGGGCATGTGGAAAGAATGCAACAAGGGGAGTTTACAAGAAGAGTGCAAGATAGTATAACTAGAGAGGTTGGTGTGAAAGGAAGACTAGCTCACACATGGAGATACAGAGTGGAAGGGTAAAGGAGGGAAAGAAAAAGGGGAAGAAAGCATGGAACCATACAACATTGTATGCTAGGGAGGCCTATAAGGAAAGGTTTAAGTGGAAACTATTTTGTTGTGGCTATCCCCTTGATGGGAGTTCCTGAAGTGAATGGGGTTCAGATTAATAGATAGATAGGAAAAGGTATATACAGCCTCTTAAATCACATCCTCAACCCTTACCTAGTGTATTAAAGAAAACACTGAACCTCTAATTATCTTTCAATTTTTAACTCATCAATCTATATCAAATACCTCTATATCTCACACTGAAATTGCAGCAACTGATGAATAATTTCCACCCTTGCCTTGTGTACATGACACTGGTAGAACCCTAGCTAAAGCACTTCAAACATTTAAGACATCAAACAAGCAGGATGCAGCCAACAGATGAGGTAAACTTCCCTGGCAGAGAACAAGACTAAAGAGAAAAATAACCAATAATCTATCCATATCTCTAATGTCTGTTCCCATCTGGAACTCCCTCAAGGGGGTGGCCATGACAAGAGGGTCTCAATAACTAGTAAACTTCAGCACCACTTCTTATCCTTTAGTGCCTCACCCTTAACACGTCACTGACAGAGGGTAACTCTTGTGCAGTCTTTGCACAGGTTTCTACCTAATGTATGTACAGACTACTGCTACTGAATGCTGCTGCCTAAGTGTTCTTAATTACTGCTTTCATCTATTGCTCCTACCATTTTGCCAAAAGGCAGACCTAGTGCATAAAGCTCACCGCAAGTAAATCTAGAGTTACGAAGAATGAGCTATGTGAGTTCAGTGTTGTCAAATGTTATGTATGACAAGAGACTGAATGTTTGTGGACAGAATGCCAGTAGTCTACTTGTGGGTGAAGCAGGAAGAAAAGACAGCTATCTGGGTCAGAGGAGTGCAACTTGACAACCACTAAAGTGCTGGCTCACAAAACAGCCATCACTAATACTCCTGATACCCAGGTAGGAAGTACTAGTAATTAACCTTCCTGGTCATTGACTGCCAACCAACTACTACATCCCAATAACCCTAATGAGAGAGAGTTGCTCACATACACCAAACACTGTCTCTTTTCTTGGGACATATATTAACCCCTTGATTAATAAAAATCTTCTATGTTACTTACATCTATCTATCTATATCTCAGGTGCCATTCCAACTGGAACTCCCTCAAAGAGGTGACAATGGCAACAGAGTCTCCATGACTACAGAGCTCCAGAGCCACTTCTTAGCCTTTAGTGCCTCACCCTTAACAGGCCACTGGCAGAAGGTAAGTCTAGCACAGTGTTTGCTGAGGCTCCTATCTAATGTTCCTAATGACTTCTATCTAATGCTCCTACCTACTGCTTCTACCAAATGTTTCTACCTAATAATACTGCCTAAATGTTCCTACCTAATACTTCTATCTACTGCTCCTGCCATTTTGCCAAAAGGTAGGGCTAACACATACTGCTCACCGTAGGAAAATCTAGAGTTAAGTAGAATGAGTTGCGTGAGTTAAGTGTTGTCAAGTGTTACATATGACAAGGAGAGATTGTGTTTGTGGCCAGAATGCCAGTAGTTCACATGTTAGTGAGGCAGAAAGAGAAGACAGTACCTGGGTCAGAGGAGTGCAACTTGACAACCACTAAAGTGCTGGCTCACTAAGCAGGTGTCACTAACTTCCTCAAGGGGGTAGACATGGCAAAAGAGCCACTTCTTAGCCTTTAGTGCCTCAAACACAACAGTCCACGACAGAGGTCAACTCTAGCACAGTATTTTCAGAGGCTCTTCCTAATGTCCCTACCAACAACTTCAACCTAATGTTCCTACATAAAGTTCCAACCTACTACTTCTACCTGATGTTCCTGAGTAATGTTCCTACCTACTACTTCCATCTATCCCCCCTACCATTTTGCCAAAAGGCATGGCTAACGCATAGCACTCACTGCATGAAAATCGAGAGTTACAAAGAATGAGGTGTGAGTTAAAGTGTTGTCAAGTGTTCTGTGTGACAAGGAGAAAATGTATGTTTGTGGACAGAATGCCAGTATCCCATGTGAGGGGTGAGGCAGAAAAAAAAGGCAGCTACCTGGGTCTGAGGAGTGCAACTTGACAACCATTGAACTGCTCCCTCACAACACAGCCATCAGTAACACTCCCAATAACCTGACATATAGTACCGGTAATGTACCTCCTTCGTTGGTGGCTCCCTACCACCTAACACTACCTACTTACTATATGAAACTAAAAGCTTCATTTGTAACACCTATTACCACTTTTCACTATTTGTAATAACTCTTAAACTGGGATACTTGAAGCCTGGAAACAGCAATATCTACAAAATGTACATATGATCACTTGCAGTTCCAAAATGGAGGAAACTTGTATAAAACACTATCTTTTTCTTTTCACTAATACATGATCGCCATTTCCTACGTTAGTGAAGTAGCACTAGAAACAGAAGAAGAAAGGCCATATCCACTTACATACATTTTCTAGCTGTCAGGTGTAATGCAATGAAACCACAGCTACCTATATCCATCTATATCTCAGATGCCCATTCTCTCAGGAACTCCCTTGAGCAGGTGGCCACAGCAAAAGAGTTTCTATACCTAGTGAACTCCAGTGCCGCTTCTTAGCCTTTAGTACCTCACCTTAACAGGCCACTGGTAAAGGGCAACTCTTGGACAGTGTATACAGAGAACAGAGCATTATATGGGGATCCCTTTATAAATAATCTGTACACAGAGTACAGAGCATTATATAAGGAATCCAATAATAAAAAATCTCAAAAATATACTGATACGCATCTGTGTGCAAGTGTCACATGTACAAGTAAGAATGCTAACAGTATATGAATAATCCAGAATACAGATTTTTCCACGAATTCTGCAAGTTAATTTCATCAGTATATAAAGAGGACAATATACTCATCTACCACATCAAATATCTGTTACTTAATTATCAATCCCTTCTTCTTCTCTATGTGAGCATCAGCTCAAGCAAGAAAGTTTTTTACCTTATTTTATGCACATCTACAGCAGGGTCAACAAAGAGTGAAGCCAAACTTGATTTTCCAACTCCCTGTGTTCCCATCATTGCCACAACCAGGAAGTTGCTTTGGTCCAACAAGTACTGACTCAAGTCATCACAAAGGTTGAGGCTTTCATCTAGAAGTCTTACTGGACCCTTCATCATCCTCTCTGGTGTGAGAGAAGCTGTAAACAAAACAAATGTAATTTCAAAAGTACCTCTTTATTATAATATTTTTTTCATTGCTAATTCTCTGTAAAAAAAAAAGAAAAAGAAAAAGGAGAAGACTTTATTAACAAACAACTTACATTTGAACTGCAAAGTCTTAAGCCATTTCATCTAAACATGTGTCTATAAAAAATACATAAAATCACATAAAATCATCTTCACTGTTCCTTCCTTTACACGGTGTTTCATTAACTGTTTGCAAATGAAGAATATTCACTGTACTTCATTTCATTTGTTTCTTCCTTCTGACTTTTTCCTGCAAAGTAAATGCTGTTCTCTAATATAATACTCTACTAGTTTTCAACCCCTATCTCTCCTTAATTTTTGTTTCTAATTGTTCGTCAACCATGTGTTGCCCATTCAGCTCATCATCATCAAATACAACAAAAGAATTGATTCAGAAGAATAATAATAAGCAGACATTTTTCAGAGCACATCAAAGTAATCTGTAACTGTAAAGTCCATGCAAAGCTTTGTTTGGGACAACTTCTACTTCAAACCACTACAAATTATAGCCCTACCATTACTGCAAATGATCCCTAGTGTTACTCCCAAGTCAGTGAGGTAGCGCCAGGAAACAGACGTAGAAAGACCCATCCACTAAGATACACATATATACATACACGCACATATATG
>JAYMFT010192119.1:0-11836 GCA_038088735.1 Panulirus argus
ACAGTAAGACCTGTACAACAGTGACCCGTACAGTAAGACCTGTACAACAGTGACCCGTACAGTAAGACCTGTACAACAGTGACCCGTACAGTAAGACCTGTACAACCGTGACCTGTACAGTAAGACCTCTACAACCGTGACCCGTAGAGTAAGACCTGTACAACAGTGACCCGTGATGATGTTGAAACAGGATCGTTTCGGAGGAGCCAATGCTTTATTATGTATGTGCTGAATGTGTGGTTATCCGGCGGCTACTTATTGCTCCTAGGAAACTGCTCTCTGGGGTTGGCAGCTTAATTATGTTTACTTTTATGGTGGTTCCCAACCAGGCAAGTGAGGCGGATTTCATGGTGGTGAGGAAGGAGGAGCGGTTTGTAGATGTTGATGGATTCTTTACTTGCCCAAAACTGGTGCCAGGGCAATTTGTTTGTGTTTTCATGATCGAGGTGCGTGTCGTGTGTCGTCTTAAATAATTTTGTTAAATGGAAGGAATTCGTCATCCAAGGTGACTGGCAGCCTCAGATTGATTCTTGTTACTGTGGTGTCAGGATTTTGTTACTGCGGTGTCAGGATGTTGTTACTCTGGTGTCAGGATGTTTCTACTGTGGTGTCAAGATATTGTTACTGTGGTGTCAGGATGTTGTAGCTCTGGTGTCAGGATGTTCTTACTGCGTCGTCAGGATGTTGTTTCTCTGGTGTCAGGATGTTCTTACTTTGGTGTCAGGATGTTCTTCCTCTGGTATCAAGATTTTGTTACTCTGGTGTCAGAATGTTTGGAGTTGGAATGTTGTTACTGTGGTGTCAGGATTATGTTACTCTGGTGTCAGAATCTTGTTACTCTGCTGTCAGGATTTTGTTACGCTGTTGTCAGGAAGTTTTTATTGTGGTGTCAGGATATTGTTACTGCGGTGTTAGGATGTTGTTACTCTGGTGTCAGGATGTTTTGACTCTGGTGTCAAGACATTGTTACCGTGGTGTCAGGATGTTGTTACTGCGGTGTCAGGATGTTGTTACTCTGGTGTCAGGAAGGTATAATCTGGTATCATGATGCTGTTACTCTGGCGTCAGGAAGGTATGATTTGGTGTCAGGATGTTGTTACTCTGGTGTCAGGATGTTTTACTGTGGTGTCAGGATGTTCTTATTTTGATGTCAGGATGTTGTTACTCTGGTGTCAGAATGTTATTACTCTGGTGTCAGGGCGTTGTTACTGTGGTGTCAGGATGTTACTCTGGTGTCAGGATTTTGTTACTCTGGTGTCAGGATTTTGTTACTCTGGTGTCAGGATTTTGTTACTCTGGTGTCCGGATGTTGTTACTCTGGTGTCAGGATGTTGTTACTTTGGTGTTAAAATGTCGTTACTGTGGTGTCAGGATGTTGACACTCTGGTGTCAGGATGAAATTTCTCTGGTGCCGGGATGTTGTTACTCTGGTGTAGGATTTTTGTTACTCTGGTGTTAAAATGTTGTTACTCGGATGTCAGGATGTTGTTACTGTGGTCTAAGGATGTTGTTACTGTGGTCTAAGGATGTAGTTACTCTGGTGTCAGGATGTTTTTACTCTGGCGTCATGATGTTTCTACTGTGGTGTCAGGATATTGTTACTCTGGTGTCAGGATGTTGCTAATATGGCCTCAGTATGTTGTTAATGTGTCAAGGTGTTGTTCCTCTTGTGTCAGGATGTTGTTATTGCGTCATCAGGATGCTGTTCCTCTGGTGTCAGGATATTTTTACTCTCATGTCAGGATGTCGTTACTGTGGTCTTAGGATGTTGTTACTCTCGTGTCAAGATTTTGTTACTCTGGTGTCAGGATGTTGTTACTGTGATGTTAAAATGTTGTAACTCGGATGTCAGGATGTTGTTACTTAGGTGTCAGAATGTTGTTAGTGCGGTGTCAGGATGTTGTTACTCTGGTGTCAGGATGTTTTTACTTTGGTGTCAGGCTATTGTCACTGTGATGTCAGGATATTGTTACTGTGGTGTCAGGATGTTGTTACTCTAGTGTCAGAATGTTACTGTGGTTTCAGGATGTTGTTACTATGATGTCAGGATGTTGTTACTGTGGTGTCAGGATGTTGTTACTCTGGTGTCAGGATTTTGTTACTCTGGTGTCCTGATGTTCTTACTGCGTCGTCAGGATGTTGTTCCTCTGGTGTCAGGAAGTTGTTACTCTAGTGCCAGGATGTTCTTACTGCGTCGTCACGATGTTGTTCCTCTGGTGTCAGGATGTTGTTACTCTGGTGTCAGGATGTTCTTACTGCGTCGTCAGGATGTTGTTCCTCTGGTGTCAGGATGTTGTTACTCTAGTGTCAAGATGTTCTTACTGCGTCGTCAGGATGTTGTTCCTCTGGTGTCAGGATGTTGTTACTCTGGTGTCAGGATGTTCTTAATTTGGTGTCAGGATATTGTCACTCTGGTATCAAGACTTCTTTACTCTGATGTCAGGATGTTGTTACTCTGGTGCTGGAATGTTATTACTGTTGTGTCAGAATTTTGTTACTCTGGTGTCAGGATGTTGTCACTGCAGCGTCAGGATGTTGTTACTCTGGTGTCAGGATGTTGTTACTCTGGTGTCAGGATTTTGTTACTCTGGTGTCAGGATGTTGTTACTGCAGCGTCAGGATGTTCTTACTCTGGTGTCAGGATGTTGTTACTCTGGTGTCAGGATGTTGCTAGTGTGGTGTCAGATTGTTGCTATTGTGGTGTCAGGATGTTGTTACTGTGATGACAGGATGTTGTTACTGTGGTGTCAGGATGTTGTTACTCTGGTGTCAGGATGTTACTCTGGTGTCAGAATGTTCTTACTGTGTCGTCAGGTTGTTCCTCTGGTGTCAGAATGTTGTTACTGTGGTGTCAGGATGTTGTAACTCTGATGTCAAGATGTTGTTACTCTGGTTTCAAGATGGTATGATCTGGTGTCAGGATGTTCCAATGGTGTCAAGATTTTATTACTCTGGTGTCAGGATGTTGTTACTGTGGTGTTAGGATGCTGTTACTGTGGTGTCAGGATGTTGTTACTCTGGTATTAGGATGATTTTACTCTGGTCTCAGGTTGTTATGGTGTAAGGATGTTGTCACTCTGGTGTCAGGATTTTTTTTAGTCGGTGTCAAGATGTTGCTACTGCGGTGTCAGGATGATGTTACTGTTGTGTCAGGATGTTGTTACTGTGGTGTTATGATGTTGTTACTCTGGTGTCAGGATGTTGCTACTCTAGTGTTAGGATGTTGTTACTCTGGTCTCAGGTTGTTACTGTGGTGTCAGGATGTTGTCACTCTGGTGTCAGAATTTTTTACTCAGGTGTCAAGATATTGTTACTGCGGTGTCAGGATGTTGTAACTGTGGTGCCAGGATGTTGTTACTCTGGTGTCAGGATGTTGTTACTCTGGTGTCAGAATTTTGTTAGTCTGGTGTCAGGATGTTGTTACTCTGGTGTCAGGATGTTGTTACTGCGGAGCCAGGATGTTACTCTGGTGTCAGGATGTTGTTACTCTGGTGTCAGGATGTTGTTACTCTGGTGTCAGGATTTTGTTACTCTGGTATCAGGATGCTGTTACTGCGGCGTTAGGATGTTGTTACTCTGGTGTCAGTATGTTGTTACTCTGGTGTCAGAATTTTGTTACTCTGGTGTCAGAATTTTGTTACTCTAGTGTCAGGATGTTGTTACTGCGGCGTCAGGATGTTGTTACTCTTGTGTCAGAATGTTGTTACTCTGGTGTCAGGATTTTGTTACTCTGGTGTAAAGATGTTCTTACTGTGGTATCAGGATATTGTTGCTGTGGTGTTAGGATGTTGTTACATTGGTGTTGGGATGTTGTTACGTTGTGTCGGGATGTTCTGTAGTGTCAGGATGTTGTTTCTGTGGTGTCAGGATGTTCTTACTTTGGTGTCGGGATTTTCTTATTCTGGTGTCAGGATGATGTTACTGTGGTGTCAGGAAATTGTTACTTTGGTGTCAGGATGTTGTTACTATGGTGTTAGGATGGGGTTACTATGGTGTCAGGATTTTGTTACTCTGGTGTCAGGATGTTGTTTCTCTGGTGTCTGGATATTGTTCCTTTGGTGTCAGGTTGTTTTTACTGTGGTGTCAGGATGTTCTTAGTGTGTTGTGAAGATTTTACTCTGGTGTCAAGATGTTGTTAATGTGATGTCAAGATATTGTTATTATGGTGTCAGGATGTTGCTACTGTGGTGTCAGAATGTAGATACTGTGGTGGAAGGATGGTGTTACTCTGGTGTCAGGATCTTGTTACTGTGGTGCGGGATGTTGTTACCGTTGTGTAAGGATGTTGTTATTCGGATATCAGGATACTGTTACTCGGATATCAGGATGTTCTTACTGCAGTGTCAGGATACTGTCATGTCATTGTAAGGTTGTCTGTTTATGAGGAAACCTTTATATTGTCTTTTGCTAAGAGTAACGGACAGTCATTTATTTTGTAGTTTATCGTGCTCCTGATGGGTTTAGATGGCTCTACAGGTATTACCATTCGTATATCGTGCTCCAATAGGTTTTGATGGCCCGGCAGGTGTTACCATTCGTATATCGTGCTCCTGATAGGTTCTGATGGCCCGGCAGGTGTTACCATTCGTATATCGTGCTCCTGATAGGTTTTGATGGCCCGGCAGGTGTTACCATTCGTATATCGTGCTCCTGATAGGTTCTGATGGCCCGGCAGGTGCTACCATTTGAACATAGTGCTCCTGATAGGTTCTGATGACCCTGCAGGTGTTACCATTTGAACATCGTGTTCCTGATAGGTTCTGATGGCCCTGCAGGTAATACCATTCATATATCATGCTCTTGTTAGGTTCTGATGGCCCTGCAGGTAATACCATTCATATATCATGCTCTTGTTAGGTTTTGATGGCCCTGCTGATGTTACCATTCGTATATCTTGCTTCTGATAGGTTCTGATAGCCCTACAGGTGTTACCATTTGTATATCGTGCTGCTGATAGGTTCTGATGGCCCGGCAGATGTTATTATTTGTATATCGTGTGCCTGATAGGTTCTGATTGCCCTGCAGGTGCTACCATTCTTATATCGTGCACTTGATAGGTTGTGATGGCCCGGCAGGTATTACCAATCGTATATCGTTCTCCTGATACGTTTTGATGGTCTGGCAGGCGTTACCATTCGTATATCGTGCTTCTGATAGGCTCTAATGGCCCAGCAGGTGTTACCATTCGTATATCGTGCTTCTGATAGGTTCTGATGGCCCAGCAGGTGTTACCATTCATATCGCGCTCCTGATAGGTTCTGATGGCCCAGCAGGTGTTACTATTCGTATAGAGTGCTTCTGTTAGGTTCTGATGGCCCTCCAGGTGTTACCATTCGTATAGCGTGCTCCTGATAGGTTCTGATGGCCCTGCAGGTGTTACCATTCATATCGCGCTCCTGATAGGTTCTGATGGCCCAGCAGGTGTTACCATTCGTTTATCGTGCTCCTGATAGAGTCTGATGGCCCTGTAGGTGTTACCATTCGTAAATGGTGCTCCTGATAGCTTCAGATGGCCCAGCAGGTGTTATCATTCGTATATCGTTCTCCTGATAGGGTCTGATGGCCCTGCAGGTGTTACCATTCGTTTATTGTACTCCTGATAGGTTCTGATGGCCCGGCACCCGTTACCATTCGTATATCGTGCTCCTGATAGGTTCTGATAGCCTTCCAGGTGTTACCATTCGTATATCGTGCTCCTGATAGGTTTTGATGGCCCGGCAGGTGTTACCATTTGTTAATCGTGCTCCTAATAGGTTTTGATGGCCTGGCAGGTGTTATCATTCTTATATCGTGCTCCTGATTGGTTCTGAGGGCCCAGCAGGTGTCACCTTTCTTATATCGTATTTCTGATAGCTTCTGATCGTCCGGCAGGTGTTACCATTCGTTTATTGTGCTCCTGATTAGTTTTGATGGCCCTGCAGGTGTTATCATACGTTTATTGTGCTCCTGATTAGTTCTAACGGCCCTGCAGGTATTAGCATACGTTTATTGTTCTTCTGATTGGTTCTGATTGCCCAAACAGGTTTTACCATTCTTATATCGTGTTTCTGATAGGTTCTGATGGCCCAGCAGGTGTTACCATTCGTTTATCGTGCTCCTAATAGGTTTTGATGGCCCGGCAGGTGTTGCCTTTCGTTTAACGTTCTCCTGATTGGTCATAATGTCCCAGCAGGTGTTACTATTCGTATATCGTGTTCCTAATAGGTTTTGATGGCCTGGCAGGTGTTATCATTCTTATATCGTGCTCCTGATTGGTTCTGATGGCCAAGCAGGTGTCACCTTTCTTATATCGTATTTCTGATAGCTTCTAGTCGTCCGGCAGGTGTTACCATTCGTTTATTGTGCTCCTGATTAGTTCTGATGGCCCTGCAGGTGTTACCATTCATATATCTTGCTCCTAAAAGGTTCTAGTGGCCCTGAAGGTGTTACCACTCGTTTATCGTGCTCCTAATTGGTTCTGATAGCCCGACAGGTGTTACCATTCGTTTATCGTGCTCTTGCTTGGTTTTGATGGCCCGGCAGTTGATATCATTCGTTTATCGTACTCCTGATAGTCTTTGATGGCCCGACAGGTGTTACCATTAATATATCGTTCTACTGATAGGTTCTGATGGCCCTGCAAGTGTTGCCATTCTTATATAGTGTTCCTGATAGGTTCTGATGGCCCAGCAGGTGTTATCATTCCTATATCGTGCTCCTAGTAGGTTCTGATGGCCCTGAAGGTGTTACCATCCGTATATCGTGCTCCTGATAGGTTCTGATGGCCCAGCAGGTGTTGCCATTCGTATATCGTGCTCCTAATAGGTTCTGATGGCCTTGCAGGTGTTACCATTCGTACATCGTGCTCCTGATAGGTTCTCATGGACTACCAGGAGTTACCATTCGTATACCGTGTTTCTGATTGGTTCTAATGGCCCTGCAGGTGTTACCACTCGTATATAGTGCTCCTGATTGGTTCTGATGACTCGGAAGGTGTTACCATTCGTATATCATACTCCTGATAGTTTTTGATGGCCCGGGAGGTGTTACCTTTCGTATAGAGTTCTCCTGATAGGTTTTGATGGTCCGGCAGGTGTTACCATTCGTTTATCGTGCTTCTGTTAGGTTCTGATATCCCTACAGGTGTTCTCATTCGTATTCCGTGATCCTGATTGGTTCTGATCGCCCTGCGGGTATTACCAATCGTATATCGTGCTCCTGATCGGTTCTCATGGCCCTACAGATGTTACCATTCGTATTGTGCTCCTGATAGTTTCTGATGGCCTACTAGGTGTTACCATTCTTTTATCGTGCTCCTGATAATTTCTGATGGCCTGGCAGGTGTTACCATTCGTATATCGTGCTCCTGATAGGTTCTGATTGCCCTGAAGGTGTTACCATTCGTATATCATGCTCCTGATAGGTTCTAATGGCTCTACAGGTGTTACCACTTGTATATCGTCCTCCTGATAGGTTCTAATGGCCCTGCAGGTGTTACCATTCGTATATCGTGTTCCTGACAGGTTCTGATGGCCCGGCAGGTGCTACCTTTCGTTTATCGTGCTGCTGATAGGTTCTGATTACCCTGAAGGTGTTACCATTCGTATTCCGTGATCCTGATTGGTTCTGATGGCCCTGCAGGTGTTACCATTCGTATATCGTGCTCCTGATAGTTTGTGATGGCCCGGCAGGTGTTCCCATTCATTTATCGTGCTGGCGATAGGTTCTGATTGCCCTGAAGGTGTTACCATTTGTATATAGTGCTCCTGATAGGTTCTAATGGCCCTGCAGGTGTTACCATTCGTATATCGTGTTCCTGACAGGTTCTGACGGCCCGGCAGGAGTTACCTTTCGTTTATCGTGCTGCTGATAGGTTCTGATTACCCTGAAGGTGTTACCAGTCGTATATCGTGCTCCTGATAGGTGCTGATGGTCCAATAGGTGTTACCATTCATATACCGTGCTCCTGATTGGTTCTGATAACCCGGTAGGTGTTACCTTTCGTATAGAGTCCTCCTGATAGGTTCTGATGGTCCGACAGGTGTTTCCACTCGTTTGTCTTGCTTCTGATATATTCTGATTGCCCTGCAGGTGTTACCATTCGTATAGAGTGCTCCTAAAATATCCTGATGGTCCAGCAGGTTTTGCCATTCGTATACCGTGCTCCTGATTGCTTTTGATTGCCAGGCAGGTTTTCCCACTCGTTTATCGTTTTCCTGATTGGTTCTAATTGGCCAAAAGGTGTCACCATTCGTATATCGTGCTCCTGATTGGTTCTGATGGCCCGGCAGGTGTTATCATTCGTATATCGTGCTCCTAATAGGTTCTGATGGCCTTGCAAGTGTTACCATTCGTATATCGTGCTCCTGATAGGTTCTGATTGCCCTGCAGTTGTTCCTATTCGTTTATCGTGCTGCTGATAGGTTCTGATTACCCTGAAGGTGTTACCATTCGTATACCGTGCTCCTGATTGGTTCTGGTGGCCCTATAGGTGCTACCACTCGTATATCGTGCTTCTGATTGGTTCTGATGGCCCGGCAGGTGTTACCATTCGTAAATCATGCTCCTGATAGTTCCTGAAGGCCCGGCAGGTGCTACCTTTCGTATAGAGTGCTCCTGATAGGTGCTGATGGCCCGGCAGGTGTTACTATTCGTTTGCCTTGCTGTTGAATTGTTCTGATTGCCCTGCAGGGGTTACCATTCGTATAGCGTGCTCCTGGCAGATTCTGATGGTCCAGCAGGTTTTGCCATTCGCCATTCGCATACGGTGCTCCTGATGAGTTCTGATGGCCCGGCAGGTGTTACTACTCATTTATCGCTTTCCTGATTGCTTCTGATTGCCCGGCAGGTGTCACCATTCGTATATCGTGCTCCTGATTGGTTCTGATTGCCCTGCAGGTGTTATAATTCGTATATCGTGCTCCTAATAGGTTCTGATGGCCCGGTAGATGTTATCATTCATATATCGTGCTCCTAATACGTTCTGGTGGCCTTGCAAGGGTTACCATTTGTATATAGTTCTCCTAATTGGTTCTGATGGCCCTGCAGGTGTTACCATTCTTATATCGTGCTCCTGATAGGTTCTGATGGCCCGGCAGGTGTTACCATCCGTATATCGTGCTCCTAATAGGTTCTGATTGCCCGGCAGGTGTTGCAATTCGTTTATTGTGTTCCTCATATGTTTTGATATCCCTGCAAGGTGTTACCATTCGTATATTATGCTCCTGATAGATTCTGACGGCCCTGCAGGTGTTACCATTCGTATATCGTGCTCCTAATTGGTTCTGATGGCCCTGCAGGTGTTACCATTCGTATATCATGCTCCTAATTGGTTCTGATGGCCCTGCAGGTGTTACCATTCGTATATCTTGCTCCTAATTGGTTCTGATGGCCCTGCAGGTGTTACCATTCGTATATCGTGCTCCTGATAGGTTCTGATGGCCCGGCAGGTGTTATCATTCGTATATCGTGCTCCTGATAGGTTCTGATTGCCCGGCAGGTGTTGCCATTCGTTTATTGTGCTCCTGATATGTTTTGATATCCCTGCAGGTGTTACCATTCGTATATTATGCTCCTGATAGGTTCTGACGGCCCTGCAGGTGTTTCCATTCGTATATCGTGCTCCTAGTTGGTTCTGATGGCCCGGCAGGTGTTACCATTCGTATATCGTGCTCCTGATTGGTTCTGATGGCCCGGCAGGTGTTACCATTCGTATATCATGCTCCTGATAGATTCTGATGGCCCTACATGTGTTACCATTTGTATATCGTGCTCCTGATAGGTTTTAATGGCCTGGCAGGTTTTACCATTTCTATACCGTGCTCCTGATAGGTTCTGATTGCCCTGCAGGTGTTACCATTCGTATATCGTGCTCCTGATTGGTTCTTATTGCCCGACTCGTTTTACCATTCGCATTTCGTGCTGCTGATTGGTTCTGATGGCCCTACAGGTGTTACCATTCTATATCGTGCTCCTGATAGGTTCTGATGGCCCATCAGGTGTTTCCATTTGTATATCGTGCTTGTGATAGGTTCTGATTGCTCTTCAAGTGTTACCATTCGTATATCGTGCTCCTGATTGATTCTGATTGCCCGGCACGTGTTACCATTCTTATATCTTGCTCCTGATTGGTTCTGATGGCCCTGCAGGTGTTACCATTCGTATATCGTACTTCTGATAGGTTGTGATGGCCCGGCAGGGTTTTGCCATTCGTATATCGTGCTCCTGATTGGTTTTGATGGCCTTGCAGGTGTTATCATTTGTATATCGTGTTCCTGATAGGTTCTGATTGTCCGACAGGTGTTACCATTCGTATATCGTGCTCCTAATAGGTTCTGATGGCCTTGCAGGTGTTATCATTTGTATATCGTGCTCCTGATAGGTTCTGATGGCCTTGCAGGTGCTATCATTCGTATATCGTGTTCCTGATAGGTTCTGATTGCCCGGCAGGTGTTACCATTCGTTTATTGTGCTCCTAATAGGTTCTGATGGCCTTGCAGGTGTTATCATTCATATATCGTGTTCCTGATAAGTTCTGATGGCCCGGCAGGTGTTACCATTCGTATATCGTGTTCCTGATAGGTTCTGATTGCCCTGTAAGTGTAACCATTCGTATTTCGTGCTCCTGATTGGTTCTGATTGCCCGGCAGTGTTACCATTTGCATATCGGGCTTCTGATAGGTTCTGTTGGCCGTACAGGTGTTACCAATCTTATATCGTGCTGCTGATAGGTTATGATTGCTCTGCAGATGTTTCCATTCGTATATCCTGCTTCTGATAGGTTCTGATTGAACTGCAGGTTTTACCATTCGTATATCGTGCTCCTGATTGGTTCTGATTGCCCGGCACGTGTTACCATTTGTATATCTTGCTCCTGATAGGTTCTGATGGCCCTACAGGAGTTACCATTCGTTTTATCGTGCTTCTGATAGGTTCTGATATCCCTGCAGGTTTTACCATTCGTATATTGTGCTCGTGATAGGTTCTGATGGTCCTGCAGGTGTTACCATTCGTATATCGTGTTCCTGATTGGTTCTGATTGCCCGGCAGGTGTTACCATTCGTATATCGTGCCCCTGATTGGTTCTGATGGTCCTACAGGTGTTATTATTTGTATATCGTGCTCCTGATAGGTTTTGATATCCCTGCAGGTTTTACCATTCGTATATTGTGCTCCTGATAGGTTCTGATGGCCCGGCAGGTGTTACCATTCGTTTTATTGTGCTCCTGATAGGTTCTGATATCCCTGCAGGTGTTAGTATTCGTATATCGTGCTCCTGATTGGTTCTGATGGCCCGGCAGGTGTTACCATTCGTATATCGCTCTTCTGATAGGTTCTGATGGCCCGGCATGGGAAGTACCCTCATAGTCAGGCATATGGCAACAAGTCTTTCCTTACCGAGTCGATATTGACACGGCGTGCAAGACGCGCACACTGCACGATGACCAACCCAGGTCTCGACCCGCACTGAAGCATCTCACTCTCCAGCGTGAAGGGGGAGCTCTAAGTGCGATCAAAGGGGAGCTTTTCCATCTAGCAAGGGGTAGCTTTTCCAGCGGGCAAGGAGGAGCTTTTCCAGCGGGCAAGGGGGAACTTTACCCGCGGTTCAAGGGAGAGCTTTTCCGGCGATCAAGGGAGAGCTTTTCCAGCGATCAAGGGGGGGAGGGAGTTTCCAGCGGGAAAGGGGGAGGTTTTCCAGCGATCAAGGGGGAGTTTTTCCAGCGATCAAGGGGAAGGTTTTCCAGCGATCAAGGGAGAGGTTTTCCAGCGGGCAAGGGGGAAGTTTTCCAGCGATCAAGGGGAAGGTTTTCCAGCGGGCAAGGGGGAGGTTTTCCAGCGATCAAGGGGGAGGTTTTCC
>JAYMFT010192130.1:0-42107 GCA_038088735.1 Panulirus argus
ATGTGGGAGCAGTACTCCATACAAGGACGAATCAATCCCTTGTATAAACGGAGCAGCTGTTCAGAAGAGAAAAAGTTTCGACATCTAAACAGGATACCCAGTTTATTTATTTCTTATCATTTACATTGTGATGTCTCTCAGAGATGAGTGGTCTTTGCTTCTCTGTGTGTAAGCTGCTGTTTTGCAACACTGTACGAATTTTTACTTCCCGTACGAATGAGAGGAAGTTTTTGTCCTTTTCATTCGCCCTCCTCACAGTTCTGAGACTTCATCACGAATTATTTCGGGAGGTAGAATCATTCGTGCGGTCTGCCTCACTGTGGTATCGTTCGTTACAAGGTAGATGGTTATGATCTGTGAAATTCGTTTCCTCAAAAAAATATTATGGATTAGGATACAATGCACAAATAATCATCATGAGGCGAGTTAGTCGGTGCTCACTGATTATACGGTGCAATATGTTTTGAGAAATGGTAGCTCTCCTTCAGAAAAGATTGCCACTAATTACTCCCAGGGTTGATTTTTCGTGCATGTAATCATCTTTCCCTCCAAATGCAGAAACATTAAAATTTTTCATACCTTTTTTTTCCACGTGCCTGACATCATGCACTCTGTAATATGAGGGCGAGAGCCATAAAGATACGATTTATATTAGACTTTGCATTAAGAATTCCACATACCACGTTCACAATTAAAAATTTTGCAGAATATGATACGATTTTATATTAGACTAGAAGAATTACTCGTATCTCGTTTGCAATATTAAAAATCTTGCAGAAAATTAGGGAAAACGAGTGTTTATAATTACTGTGTTTTACAACAGTCTGCGCACTGACCTCTCTCTATGTCGCCAAGACTGAAACTCGGCTCCATTAGTGAAGGAAAATCAACGATGCCGATCTGTTCCCATGTGTTCGTTGAACATAAACTGCAAAAAAAGAAAAGCTTAAAAATGAATCTTTAATATTTCTGAACAAGGGCTAATATTCGTTGAACAAAAAATGCAGAAACTTAAAAAAATGAATTTTTTTATATTCCTTGGTGAAGGCATTCGTAATAAAACGATTAATGAAAGGATAGAGATACCCGAACCCACATGTATACGAATTTGCAACACACACACACACACACACCATACATACACACCATACACACACACACACACACACACACACACACACACACACACACACACCATACACACACACACACACCATACACACACACACACACCATACACATATATACACTCACACACATATACACACCCACACACACACACACACACACACGCCAAGCGCAAGTCTAAGTTCACCGACGACTTTTATCAGCTAGAATTTTCTGTGTAAACAACCCGCGCCGTCCAACTTGCCTGGATCATGATACCGACCTAAAACTTTCCCTGGTTCCCGCTCACACTATCGAGAGGTCGGCCGGCCGGCCGGCTGGCCAAGGGGGGTTGGGGATGGGGGGTTGGATGGGGGGGGCCCCTCTCGCTGTCTCGCCTCGCGTCACGGATCGTATTTCTTCGCCCACACACACAACACGCACGACGGACTTTGATCTCCTTAAGGCGTCGAAACGTGATCGCCTGGCGGCCCAAGTCTGGAAACAAAGGACAGCCGAGTCTAAGTATACACGATCCCGTGGTATTACTCCTTCGTTATTAAGGGATCTGATGTGGTGTTCTAAGAGCATATGACCAAACGCCATGTTTATATGACTTTTTTTTTAATGTTTTCCCTCGCTTATGTAATGAGGAGAGATTCCATGCAGCAGTAATTGTCTGGTGGATCAAGTTTATCGCGAGAGAAGCAGTCCGTGCCAGTGTAACTTGTAAGAATATTTTATTATTATTATTATTTTTATTATCATTATCATTATTATTATCATTTATAATTATTATTATTATTATGATGATGATTATCATTATTTTCATTATTGATTTATATATTTTGAAATTCTGTTCATTGATTTGTTTACTTGTATGTTTTTATGTCTTCTGTACAGTAAAATCTTTCGTCCTCTTGGGTAAATTGGGTTCGGGCGTAGATAACACGTTCTTTAGACATGGCGTCTGTTTGAATCAATGGAAGGGAGAGTGGATAATTTTCACATACCAACAGGAAAAACACGGAAACTACACGTACTGAAGATAGTCATTAGATTTTAAGTGATTAAACAACACTCCTTTCCTCACCAGACAGTATGAATAATATACTTTAACACTATAAGTAATATACTTAAATGTTATGAGCTTGGTGTTGGTGTGTGGACAGTGAGCTACTCAAGGACTCGTGTACGGTTGCAGAATTCTTAGGAGCCATGTCCGAGGGCCTATATAGTCCACTCGATAAGAATTGTAACCCAAGAAAGCCTGAGAAAAAACGCACCTATCAGGGTATTAATATGGAAGTGTTCTATGCTCTCATTCGTCACTTCTTAGAGGTGATACTATAATACACTTGGTATTTTCCACGCTAATATCTGACCATTGCTTTCTCGTATATTCATAATGACCATGGCAACATTTTTAAGAATAGGGTGACATGATATGGTCGTCTTCGTGTCGTGTGTACTACTTCCTAATGTGGTCGATCCCCGTAAGACCCATCTGGTCTTGTTCGTTTCCTGTGTACGGAACGGGAGAACCTTAACTTGTTCGTCTGAAGAGATTCAGATGAAAGATATTAACCTCATTGCTAGCAGTGACGTGCGCCAGAGTGCTATCAGTTAAGGATATGACCTTTCTGAGACAGATAGCCAGTGAAACGTGTGACGTCATTAAAGCAGATATAAAATTTCGTACCAATGTGTGGATTTTATACTTCACTTTGCCCCAAACTATGGATCTGAAAGTCAAAATGATTTTTAAGTTATAACTTGATTTCAATTTTTTTTTTTCAAACCTGTGACAGTAAAAGCAACATTTTGAAATGTAGCAATAAACTTCTCTCCATCTTTTTTAAGGGGGAACGGGCATCTTCGAATACCAAAATTTTTCCAGTAAAATGGACAGAAAGACCCCCCTTTCAGGAAATCAGACTCCTTCACCCGGGCAAATTCTCCGTTATAGCATATCAGATGAAATCATCTTGCAGACCCTGACATGGAATGCAGCTGACCAGGGGACTCCCTCACTCCTTCTCCTCCAGTTGTTGACGAACCAGGCTTTCACTGAAGCTCGGACGAAGATCACGTCCCGTAAGTTGTTTACTGGCTGACTGCAATAGCTCCTGCAGCTTATCTTTAAATGGAGGGGGGAGGGGATTGTCTCCTGCAGCTTGAAAATTGTTTTATTGTCGATCAGATAGACTGCTGTATTGTTAATCAGGTAGATAGACAGTCCCGGGACGTACGTTTGAACGCAAAAGAGACGTTAAGAAACAACTATCTGACGTCGGAAAGAGACTTCTGAAAATGTCATTGATGTGTCCATACTAAGCTTAGGCAGGACAAAAGGAGGTGAAGCAAACGTTCTGAACCCTTAATGCAGATGAGGATATAGTGTCTAAAGGCTAAAGAATCCTATTATGGTCATTTTAAGCACACGGCTACTAGTGGTATAGCGAGAGCTCTGTGGCGTCGAATATAGACAGTGATGGATCCTCTTGCTGTCTGGAAATAGGTTTACAATTTCGTGTGATTACTATAAAGTACATATACTCAAGTCTTAGGTATTACTGTGTATCATATGTGCTTAGAAACTCAGGTTATGAAAATTACCTTAAAACTGGGTATGGTATTTCCAGATATTTTGGTAGCATAGATACAGTTTCGTCCCACAAACCTAAGTTACAACACGATAGAAATTTAACAGGGAAAAAGTAGAACTCAGCCAAGCGCGTTGACAGCCATTCTGTGGTCGATTGCGCCATAAAGAAAAAGTCCTCCGTGTAAAACACAAAATGTTTGGTCAGTGTATCTACGTTTTTCGTTAGAGATAACGGGATTTTGACGTGATTGCCGGTGTATTTGTACTACGAAACGCGTGGTTAAAAACACAATTTTTGTCTGATACCCGCAGTGTTGCACTCCCTTACTGTAAGTTCCGCCCGCACACCTCTCTCTTTTCTTTTTCATTAGCAGCTCTACTGGTCGTGGTATAACACAGTCAAAACCTGACCCAGACAAAGGCCATCTCAGGTTATAAGTTGCAGAAACAGAAGGTAGAAATTAATTCGAACCTTTTGTCCGAGCACCGTGGATATTTGGATTTTGGAACGGTGTGATTCACGGCTTCGAATCCTCGAGTAATTCGCCGAACCAACATGGTCAGGACTTGGTATATATTAAATTTACTAGGACGGTTTGGTAGTTATGATTTTCTTTTTTGTTTTTGCTAGTTTTCATTTGTACTCTTCTCCGTTTTTTTTTTTAGGACATCGGAGCAATTAAGAACTCCCACATCCATGACAGTTCCTGTTTGCCAATTACTACATCTCGTTAACTTTTTTTTTTATAGCTTTGGGTCGGATCTGTCTGTGATATATTCGTCTGTCCATTGGGGAAAGGGTAACAGTACAAAACATGGACATTGGGTTCCATACGTATATCAAGTCCAAAATAGCTTTATCAATACGTGTTGGGGTCAATACATATATCAAGTGCAAAATAGCTTTATCAATACTTGCGAATTTCGTGATTACCAGATTAATTTTTTGGCATATCCATCATAGATGAAAATAACTAGTGATATTTATAGAGTTCACATTTGATGCATGTGTCAGAATTAATGAAAAGAGTTGGAGAGGATTTGAAGGAGGGTATGAAATATCATTTTTTGAACAAATGAATCAATTGATATTTTCTTAGTTGTTCTGCAAAGGAGGACACTGCTAACATAAAATTATACTGAAAATTTTCATTGCTTTTGATTTGCAATTGATAGTATCCATGCTATTGGAAAATTTTATCTCGCTTTGCATCTGTTAGTTGACACTCCACTTTGTTGTGCATTCCTAGCCACCCTATTTAGACCCTTGGATTTACTTTGAGGCTCCAGACTTACGACTTCCGTGTAAGTCAGTGTACAGTACCCGCTAAGCTGAGAAGTATACAGACGAGCTTAAGAATTTCATTGTCATATGTTTGGAATGTTCACTTTCCCAATCCCCTGATGTCCCCCATGTCAACCCATACCCTAAAATCTCTGCTGCTCCCGAGCACTGCAACAGCTCTCTCTTCCCCTGCCCAAACCACACTAGGAAATGACACTCAGGAACCGGGTTGTTGATGGCTTGCTGTGGTTTTTTTCTACCCTCCCCCTCCCCTCGCCACCAAGACCCCTTCAGAATTACTTAAGGGTGATAATCCCAACCGGATGGACTTCTATTTCTGGGTCCGGTTCACGGCATCAGCTATCACGAGGGCATCATGGTTCACCTTTCTCTCTCTCTCTCTCTCTCACTATCTGTATTCTTCCACGATGTGTCTGAAGCTTTGAGACTTCGTATCGCTTGCTCTTCGACCAAAATGTCTGATTCATTTACTGAGGAAAATTGCTTGCATGTTCTTCTGCCCGGCGACAGAGACGCCCTGAAAGAAGATTGAAGAAGTGATTTTTTTCTTCTACGACTGGCTTTATCACAGCCGTTCAAGCAGTTTATAAGAGGATTAAAGTAAGATTGAATTCCTTATTGCTTCTGTAAGTCAGATGCGTCCGGAGACTTCAGATTGTGAAATTGAAATCGTTATGAGCGATGGCCGACTCCAGGGCGTCTTCCACATATCAGACAGGTATGAAATAGCCAAAAATCTGCTGCCAGTGAGAGAGAAAGATAATGTTGAAGTAGAGAGAACGAGCTCGACGTCATCCCAGCAAGACTGAGAAAAGGTAATTTCCAGCTGTTACGGAGTCAGTAGCCATAAAAGTAGCGTAAGGGGAAGAGAGGACATTGGCTAAGGGAAAAAGGAGCCGCTTGATGGTAATGTTTAGGGGGGAAAAAGGGGATGATAAGATTGGGTGCATAAAGTTAGCATGTCAGGAGCTGTGTCCAACTTAGTTAATGGCCGACGGTAGTGTTTTTGTCTTTGGCTTGTGTGTATGTCTAAGACAAGTCACACACACACACACATTGATTCACACACACCTCTTAAACTGGGATGTGTGTATGTACACATAGAGTGAAGACATTGCACATGCAAACATAGTAAAGGCGCGGCACTGAGTAACGCGAATGTAAAAGTCTTAACGTAACACACAAATAGAAATCACAAGTAGTATTTACACAGGAGCCTCTTTGGTGTAGTGGTGGTGCTAACGATTTTGAGTCAGCACGGGCCAACTCGGGGTTCAAAGCCGGGACGCGGCAGTCGGCCCACAACCAACCCAGGTGTTCATCCCCCTCTCGGGACTGATCGATAAATGGTTACCTGGTTTAGGCTAGTGTGTGTGTGTGTGTGTGTGTGTGTGCGCGTGCGCGTGCGTGTTTGCGCACGCGTGCGTTCGTTAATATATCAAAAGATATTGTTCCCTGTATACAAGGTTGATTAAAAACTGAATATTTATCATCATATTAGATACAAACTTTAGATTTTACATCATAGTTCCCTTAGGATCCGTCTAAATTTTCAGTGTTAATCTCTACGTCTTGACTTAGAAGGTGTTAATGTGATGCTTTTGAAGTATTTGAACTGTCTTTCATCTTTCGTATCAAGACTGCTAGTCTTACCTTGTTGCACTAGAATTAAGCTACCGGGCGAGTTCTTCACGTCTCCATTCATTCGCCAGTCCCCCTTCTCTTTACCTGTCGTGTTTACACGTCCTTTCACTGCATATTTTACACATCCCCGCTCATTACATTCAGAGCCTCATCTTAACGCGAGCTGTCGTCTCCGGCTGGTGCCTCTCCGTCGTGAACGAGAATCCAAGTGATGAAGCTCAGTCGCCCTGATACACTCAGACAAAAGCGAATTAGTAAAGAACATGTCAGGCCCACCGTAGTCTCATTGGTGCTAAGGATAGACCTCGTTATACATCTTCACTATGTGGAAGGATATTATACCATTGCATTATGCTTTTAACCGCATCAGACACACTAATATGACTGCACGAGCAAGCGCCACCAAATGATTTTATGCTCAATAGAAAATCCCAACCACTTTTTCATCTCTCAGGTGTATCGATAATTCAAAAACTCACTCAAGGCAATGCACACACATGAGATCACTGTGTAGCATGTCTTTGAAACCCCACATCGCTCGTGTAGCTAACTCTGCCTCATAGGATATCTGGGAGACCTGTCCAGCTGCCTTAAATTCTCGTCTGAACATTCTCGCCGAGTGTTTAAAAGCTCTGATCCTTCCCTGTGTGGACTACCTACCTGATCTCACATCTGCGGAAGTTCTGGATCTAAATTTCTATTTGACTGGGTCGAGTTTAGAGCAATGCATCACTCATAAGCTTTTTCTTCTTCTTCTTCTTCTCCCCCACCCCACCCACCCCACCCCACCCCCAGTTCATTTTACCCGAGAACTCTCCTTGATATGCCCGCGCCATCAGACAGACTACGTAACTGCTGGCGGGTTATTGCCTCACATGATTGCTCTGTGTGGTCGGTTGCAGTTCGAAGGTGGGCCGTTGTGGTATCGGTTTCTTTTCCTCCGACGCCAAGCTTTGGAACTTTTTACCGCCTCGTGACACAAAAATGAAGAAAGCTTGAGTATCGCAAGCTTTACACTCTCTCTCTCTCTCTCTCTGGCTTAATAGCCTTACATCCCATAACAGTATGGCCATCTGAGGACAACAGGACAATATGATGTAAAACCGAGCACTGTCACCAGTGGAAGGAGGTCTCCCTCCCCGACACCAAAAGATTCACTTCTCTCATCCTCCACGCGTGACAGCAGACCGATCACAGGACCTTGGTCCAGCTGGTAAGAAAATACACACACACACACACACACACACACAGAATTCACTGTTGACACAGCGATTCACATTGGCTATGTAGTTCACGGGTGAGAGGGCGCCTTGTATCCAGTCAGCAGGCCCTTCAGGTCGGAGACAGATGAGATTTGAGGCCTTGCATTACCCCTTGGTCAATTGCCTCACTGATCCCTAGTTATGAGGAATGGCAAGGGATGTGTTTTTATTATCGTATGTCTTGTTTAATGTTGTACTTGTCTGTTATTGAGGTGGGGTAGGACGACGTTTGTAAATGAACTATGAGATGGGGGGAATAATTTCATTCAAGTTGATGAATGAGGCTCAGTTTATATATATATATATATATATATATATATATATATATATATATATATATATATATAGATAGATAGATAGATTTAGCAGTTCCATTTCATGTGGGATTAACTTTATATATAGCTATGCATATGAAAGCCAGTTCAGATCACATGAGGTCAAAACAGTGTATTCTGCTATAAAATATACGAAGCTTCAATACTGCAACTAAAAAAGAAAATGGAAAAAATAAAGGAAAAACGTCATTTTTGTCAATAAAGAATAAAGGTCATTGGCATGTACAGCTGGAGTACAGTGATTTAAACGATTTCCAATAAACTGCATTTGGACAGCTTTAAACGAGCAGTATGTTTTTGTAATCTTTTATTTTATACGTATGCGTAAGAGCTTGACAAGGAGATGCTACGTTTAGCTGCACTAGTCGAGTCATTCGTGTAGATTACAACTGTCCATTTTGTGATTGCCTTTTTTTGCGATGTACCTTTTAACTCCAAGGGGACATTCAAGATCTTTTGCGTCAGGTCGTAACCTCCAGTCGATAATGTTGAACACCTTTTTTAATCAGGTGGTCAAGGTGTTTCGTGAACCATACATGCCCACGCTTATAGAACCCTTGCATTCACCAATATGACCACTGTTTATAAAAGGTTTATCAGTGTTATAACCACTGCTGAATCATGTTTGGGTATAAGCAGGAATAATCATACAGTTGAACTGGTATGTAATATCTCTACTCGTACCGGTACATGCAGGAGTAATTATACAGATAAAATACTGTAACTGCTGGACCTTAGTAGTATACACAGGAGTAATCATACATATTAGCTGTTCTGACAACTTAACTCATGTTGGTATATGCAGAATTGATTATACAGATTAACTGTGTTCCAGCTCCTGTACTCGTACAGGTATTTACAGGAGTAATCATACAGATTAAAAGTTATCTAACATCTGTACTCATACTGGTGAGTGCAGGAATAATCATACAGATTAATGATTCTAGCACCTGTTATCATACTGAAGTATGTATGTCAAAGCCACCACTCATACAGAGCTGTGCAGTATTAAAGTATGTTTTATTGCAGAATACATTGTTTTGAACTTGAATAATCTGAAAGTCTTCCACCACCGCCACCACCACAGTTCCTAAAGGGGAAGTTTTGCTCACCCACCGTCACCACAGCTCCTGAATGGGGAGTTTAACCCTCCAAACACCCCAGTTCCCAAAGGGGGTGCTTAACTCTACTACCACGACTGTTCAAGCAGGTGTAACTCTCCCAACACCACTGATCAAGCAGGTGTAACTCTATACCAGTACCAGGTTTCACACAGGTGTAATTCTACCAGCAACACTTGTTCATGTAAATCCCGCCCAGTCACCAAAGCTTGTTCATACAGATGTCATCAAACCAGCGCCAACTCTCACGCCTTTTCAACCCTCCCATCACCACTATCAACAACACTTTGCACGGGGGCTACACATTCTGCAATTTCCTCGCATGAACCTCGGTCGAGTTTCTGCATCCGACCAGGGGGTGGGATTCGTCATAACGATCCCCCCTACTAACAGGCCCGTTAGTGTTTGAAGTTAAATTTCAATCTCTCCACCATCCCTGGCTCGTTAGAGGCCGAGGATGGTACAAAAGGGATTGGCAATAGGGCCGTGAAACAAGGCCAACATTCTCTCTCTGTGTGTGCTGGCAGTGCGACGGATTACATTACGTACTTGTAAACAGTTATATTTCTTTCTGTCATTTCGGGATCGTTTTGAAAGAAGGCGAGGCAGGCGAACAGGCACACAGGGTGAGGGCAGAGGGTTATTTGAACCCATTTGTCACTGATGCTATGGATTTTGAGAGAGGTTGTATTTTCCTTTGCTTCATGTCACATCAGCATACTGGACACACACACACACACACACGCACTCACTCGCGCCACTCGCTTTAACCAACACACAAGCATCACTCGCAGTACCACACATACACACCACTCGCGGTACGACATGCACAGTCCACTCCCAGTACCACATGCCACTAGTTAAACCATATACTGAAACGTATGAATAATGATTTCACTGTGTATCAGGCGACGACCTCAAGTCACTCGTAACCAAGTGAACCTCCAGCAGGGTACAAATTACAGGAGTCAATGTGTGCGAGAGGATATTTTGAGTCGACGTTATCTGTACCCAGCCAGTTAAGGGAAACCCACCCTTGGGGAACTGTAAAGGAGACAGTCTGTCTGCTGGTCGTCATTAAAATCGCATTCAAGTATATGGATACAGAAGAAGTAGCCGGGTGCTCACACAGTGTACGAGGCCAGAGCTGAAATATGCTTCGAATGTTTAATGACAGCACAAAGAATCGGTAAAGAAGATGTAAAGGAGGGCGGCATGAATCAGAGCAGAATTCATAGAGAGCTGCGTTACAGTAAGGTTACAGACCATACTCCTGTCCATAATAGAAGAATTCCGGGTAATTTCACATACGTACAATTTCGGAAATTTGTTTCATGGCGTTGATAGCGAACAGTTCCTCCGAAAGGCGTGAAGTTAGAGCACATAGAGGCCATACAAAGGAACTAGATAGAACGCTTGTTGTAGAAACTGTATAAAGATATACTTTCGTGGTATCAGAGGATTTGATATGCTGAACAAGCTAGAAACTATAAACGCCGTCAGTAAAGTTTTAAAAGTTGTGCCGAAGTAGAGGAAGTTGACAAAAGGAAAATGATGATGTCCTCTGAAGCAAGAAAATCCTCAACGGGTCTGTGTTCCTCTCTGTTAAGTGACGAAGGCAAAGCCTCGTCGAAGATGACTTCTCACTCGCTGTGCAACGACTTGAAGGCAGAGTTCAGTAGTCTGTCTCTCTCTTTCGGGGAAATCAGTAGTCTCTCGCTTTCTGTCTCTCGGGGGAGTTCAGTAGTCTCTCCGTCTCTCTCAGGGAGTTCATTAGTCTCTCTCTCTCGTTTTCTATGTAGTTAATTTCCGTGAATTCTTTGCACTGTAATTTACACGTCATGTTGTACCCCTGGCGACTGCCTCGAGGCCTCGTCCCTGCAGTTCGGTGCTTAAATATAGATATCTCCTCCTCCTCCCTCAGGTGAGTCTTGGAGGCGGGAGGCGCTCCTGGTTATTACGCGCTGAACATTATTACCTCCCTTATCATGTTTCCTGATATTCCTTGGCCACTTAACAGTGTAATTACTCTCTATCATTGACAGTCTTATCATATAATTACCTGCACAAGGACGTTTTAGCATACATTTATGTTATTGGGACTTAGTATCTCTCTCTCTCTCTCTCTCTCTCTCCAAAGCCCCGCTCTGTCATGCCCGTAAATTGCGTTAAGTGTCTTTGAGATATTCTGATAAGTACTTAACAAAAGTGCACTGTTCCTTGACATAGTTCTGCATATGGCACCATCATGGGGCCTCGCCTTCGTCAGACGTCATGCCTGTTGTAGAGGAGGAGTTCGAGGAAATAATATATAAACAATTTTTGCACTCTCTTCAGAAGGACTTTTACTCCCTTGAATGAGTTCAAGTTCTCGAGAGGTTTGCATTCCACATAAGCAAGAGTATGATGTTTGAGCCCTCTACCCATTTGCTCACCTCCGGGTGGTGGTTACAGGAGGTGATTGTGATGATGGTGCCAATGATAGGCTATGCTTTGTTGGTGATGGTGTAGATGGTGATAGTGGTGGTGACGGAGGTGGTGGTGAAAGGTTGCGATGGCTGTGTCAGTCTTGGATGAGGAGTAATGTGGTTGTGGTGGACGCCACTGTCAGTTGGGTGTCAGTTGGGTTCCATGCTCCGTCCTTCTGGAAGCATTGGAGACAGAAGCAGAGAGAGAGAGAGTCGATTCGTGTCAGGTTCCTCATCACAAGAGGACGCTGCGAGTTAACGGCGTTGGATACCCCGTGAGGTGATGCACTGTTGACAATAACACTTTTGCAAAGGGATGGTGTCCCTCGTGGGAGAATTGATATCATAAAAGGCGACACGCCGTCGAGAGCTTGGATGTCAAAGGCGGCGGGGTGGTTTGAGGCAGAGACGTCGGCGAAGACTTGGGATTTGGTTTTTAAAAGGTCGTGTTTTCAAAAACATTGTTGGTGAGAGAGAGAGAGAGAGAGACTGACTTCGGAAGAGGCGCCCTCTCTCTTAGTAATGGCAGTTTCCTTCTTCCACATTGACCCTAAAGCCCTCTTAGTGGTCCGACACAAATTCTCATGCCCCTCACCGTCTCCCTGAGGCTTTCTCTCTCCCTGCCCTCTCTCTCTCTCTCTCTCTCTCTCTCTCTCTCTCTCTCTCTCTCTCTCTCTCTCTTTAATCTGTAATTTTACATTTATTATGGATTATCCGGTCAAAGGAACCCATATTTCACCTCCCACCGGTAGCAAGGGAACAAATGTTCCACTCGAACTTGAATTATAACTCTGTAGATATTCTGAACATACGTAGCTGCAGCCCTCCGGACATGGAGGTGAAGTGCAGCTTAAAATGTCAGTGGAGGACTGTGCACTCGACCCTGTTTTAATCACACGGTAAAAGTGAGAGACGGAGGAGTTGTGTCGATATGTACACACAGGTTCGGACCAGGAATGCGGCAGTCCATCCACTGTCAACCCAGCTGTTCGTCATCCCCAAGGGGTTAGTCGATAAGATGGATACCTGGACTAGAATAATATATATATATATATATATATATAGGGTAAATGAGATGGCCTCGATTAGGAATGCTTTTTCCCGTACTGTGTCAGCTAACGTAAAAAAGTAATCCTTCATTCAGATTGCTCACGTTCATCTTGTATGCTAATCGATGCTAACAGCTTATCATAAAACCTGTAGGCCTACGTCCTGTGGGTGGAGAAGTCTGCTCCTCCTTTGCCCTTAAGTTTCTATGATCTCCCTCCTCTAGGGATACTCCTCTTGCCTCTTGCTCTTCGAGGATTTTCCATACTCAAAACCACTTTCATTCTGCATCGACCAACTAGACATCGTTTGCCAGGCGGCCACTGGTAACATTTTACAGGTTACATTGTTTTATTTTCACATGTGGCCATAACTTGTTTGGCTTATGTCAGTGGAAGTTGAAATCTTTTTAACATCTCGTAGGACACATCAAGTATCGCGTTGGAGTAATGTATTGCCGTTGGGCATATTGTCTTAAGCAGAGCAGGGAGGTTGACAAAATATGTTGGGTGCTGCAATGGAAGAGTGAAATCGTGTGGAAATTCGAGCACGCAGCAGAATGTTTTGAAGCGGCAACATAACAGTGAGGTGTCTCGGTGATACAGCAGACGTCTTATGGCGAGAGGATCTCAGAGGCGATGAAGCACTTCAACGAATACAGCAGATTACTTTACCCCGTAACCACCCAGTTAATGCAGAAGGGGGAAAATTGATCGAGCCAGCCAATGTCTACGGAGCGGAATAGTGACGGCAGTGAACCTGAACAGCCGAAGAAAACGAGAGATCGATTGGACGAGGCCACAAGAGCATCCCTGGTTGTGTGTATAAGAACAGTAGGTTGAGGCCAACCCTGATTGTGTAGCTGGACAGTCAAATGGCACCACGTCATTTCCCCTCCCTCCACCTCCCTCGGCAGACTCACGCAGGCTTCAATAGGCCCCGTATAGAATATGTAAATGTGGCCAAAGTAGATTATGTAGATCCGGGCGTTTGCCGTTGCCCGTGGCCGGAGGCTGGCGAGGCGTCCACGGAGGGTACATGACACTCTCTCATGTTTTACATTTCACGCCGTTTATGGATTCGCCAGCGCGTTTGTGTGCAGTACTTTGGTTGCTGAGGGCAGGGGAGGGAGGCAGGAGACCCCATATGGCTCAGGATTTGTATACACACTTCAAAAATCATAGAAAACTTATATCAATATGAGGTCGACTTTATTTATCGTATTAACAATGCACAGCCATCCTTTTCTCTTTTTTTTTTCTTCACGAGTATCTCGTTCTCTCCGTTGGGATATCAAGCTGTACACCATCTTGGTAAGACCAAGGAACATTGAACACCTCCAAACCCATGGTTAAACACTGTTCGTCATGGCCCTCGTCATACATTCAACTATAGGAATATAGACTTCGACGAACTGGATACTTAGAAGGGATGGCGCATGGAGCGTTGTTCCCTGTACGGGAAGTCTAGTAGATTTGCTTTGAATTTAGATGCAGCACGCATGAAATGAAAGAAAATGGATTGGGGCAATATTCAGAGTAATAAAGAAAAGTATAGGCAGAGAAAAATGCACTAAAAAATACGAGACAACAAATCGACGACCAGGGATATGTCGCCACATTGATATCGGGGGAGTTAGTGGCGGCGGCTTAGTGACCCGGCGCCACGGTGCCAGTCAGATTGTAATGATCCCACTTCTGCCACCAGTGTAATGATCATGCCGTGAGTGTAATGACGCTTCTTGTTAGGGGTGAGGGTGTAAAGTCCTTAGGTGAGTTGCTTTCCAGTCACATTACGAAGGACTGGAATTATCTGGCACAAGTGGAGGGCACCCATTGCCCATAGCATTCTGACCTCTTAGTGGCGAGGGACCAAGCATCTCCCTGTGGTTCTTTGGCTTCCCTTAGTCTCCCTGTCAGTGTTGCTCCCTGCCTCTCTCTAACTCACTTTCCATCATACACACGACATCGGTATCTCACACTACTCTCTCTCTTCTTAACTTCCAGTTTTCGTACACTCTGTGCTAGGCCATCCCTACTGTGTATGTTTACTTAGTTCTTGTCCCAGGAGTCCCTTGTATTTTTGATAGGCTCCACAGTCCTCAGGGACCATAGATCATAGAAAGTAGTGATGATGTGTGTGTGTGTGTGTGTGTGTGTGTGTGTGTGTGTGTGTGTGGAAGTAATTTTACCTTCCCTACAGAACATGAATTAATAAAATATCACCACCACATCTACCGAACCCACATTATCAGTGGACCACTGTGCCATGATTGACACATAATTAATATTCGGGTTTTACACCTGTCTCGTCGCATCAGGAACTGCCTCGTCAACCTTCCCCCCTCCTGTTCTACCACTATCTACCCTTACTTCTGTGGGGAGAGAGGGAATGGTGGTTTGGTCGATCAAAGGCACTGTGGTGCCCTTAGGAACGGAGGTCTTTGCACAGAGCTGTTGTCCTCCATCTACCTGTTCCATTTTCCGCAGACACTGAAGTAGGTCGAGTTCAACTTTTTGTTTTTTCTTTCCTTTAATCTCTCGTGAATATTCAAGGAGTTCTTCATATAGAAAGGATATATATATACACTCGCCACCACCAGCACTGCCTCTGCTCCGGCTCTTTCCACTCGCCCATCACCAAATAAAAACTAAAGTGGTCCATAGATCACACTTATCTCCGCCAATATTTGACAGTAGATTGGTTGATTAATCCATACTTACTTTGTACAATGTGGCAAAGTCAAAACCCACATATTGAAATGTAACTATTTGCCACAGTAACCCGCCTGTCGGTACACAGAAGGCAGTGCTGTCACAGGGAGTACTGTTTATTAGGAGTAACGCTGTTATAAGGGGTATTGTCACACGGAACAGCATCGTTACGGGGAATAGCACTGTCTCACAGAGAGCAAAATCACAAGGAGTACTGCCACAGGGAGCAGCATCGTCACTGGGAATAGGACTGTCATAGGAAACAGGGCTGACATAGGAAGCACTCTCGCTGGAGACAGTGTTATCATGAGGGAGAACTTTCAGAGGACACCGCTATCGTAAGGGGTGCTCTGACAGGAGACAGCTCCGTCACAGGAATTACTGTCATAGGACCAACACTTGTCACGAAGAGCGCGTATCGGAGAAAGGATTGCCGTTATAATGAACTCAAAAATGCAGTTTGACAACGCAACCGACGAAGGAGTACTAGTGGAGACCAACTTCCGTCAGCTGTCACGGAACAACTGGAAGATGCCAGTGTAGTGTTTCTGAGGCATGTTTATACCCCTCTCTCTTGGCCATCGACCTCACTGGTGTCCACCAAGCCAGACCCAGCACCGTACACGGCAAATGATTATATACGAAAAACTTCCCCTGGGTAGAAATACAGTTGATTGTAACTCGCCTGCTGATTAAATAATTTACACCCATACAGTCCAAGGAAGGATGCAGACACTGTTGGAGGAAAACATTCTTTTTTTCATTAACAAAGTTTTGTGTCGCTATTTACAGGGCTGTGAAGGAGAAATACCACGACGGACTGACATCACAAACCGTAGAATTTGTGAATGCAAATAGGTATTTGTGAGACAAATATTGTCGAGGCAGTAGAACTTGGAGCGTATAAGGAAGACGTTTATGGTTAAAATATTCACTGGCTTGACTTTCATATTATTTCTTCCTTCAGGATTTTATTCTGATATTTTGTTAACATCCTGGTTTGTGTTTTTTATTTTATTTCGGTGTTCTAGTCAATGCTTTTTTTTTTTTCTTTGGTGTCTGGAAACAAATATGTTAATGGTTCAGCTAGACTGCTCGCTGTCATAGCGAAAGTAAATGAAATGGTGATTCGTGGCTTGATTTAAGAATAGTAAAAAATCTGCTGTGATGGTTTAAGTAGTCACATGGTCTCTCTCTCTCTCTCTCTCTCTCTCTCTCTCTCTCTCACACACACACATACGGGCTTCCGTGGCATAATGGTTAGGCTCTCTGACCATGAATCATGCATGATCCCATCCGGATTCGAATCTAGGGGGATGGCGGCATTCTGCTGGCGAGGCTGTATGATAGTCAGCTGACAAAAAGGACAGTTTATAGAACTTCTTCTGGAAGAGTCCATCCTGCCCTTGCTGCTGAGCGTAGCGCAGCCTTTCATCAGCAAGATCAACTGTATGGGAGGACTCCCTGTGTGAAAGCCGTCTTTGGGGATTCATATATATAAAAAGCCTTTAATGTATTTCGCTCAAGACGGTACCTTAAAAACGTTTTGGTCTATACTGCTGCAAATCTCTCTCTTGTCATTAAACAATAGCTCTAAAACCGTATTTGGCAGCCCGGGAGCGTCGTTGGCGTCGACATCCTCCCTCCACTACCCCCCCCCTCCCCCCTTCCCTCCCCCAGATCAAAGTAGTTTGTATGGAAATTTCTCAATTGGCAGTAATCCTGGAACGGGGATAATCACTAGGGTAACAATGACACACCCCCACACCCACTCTAACCCCTTCCTCGGACCCCAAGTCTCTTAAAGCTGACGGACGACAGTACTACTGAAGGTGGAGTGAGAGTGAGAGTGAGTGAGTCCCAGTGGACTTGTGTGGGATTATGCTTCTTTATTTTCCCCCCCACACGCGCGCACTGGGGGCGTTTTGTGATGCGGTATTTTGTATTTTCCTCGCGCTCGCGCGCTCTTAACACCGTTTTCGTAATGTGCTGTGTTGTAACTATGTATTTCTGTTTCGGGTTTGTATTCTGACTCGTCGAATATTTTTCAAGGGTATTCTTCGTGCTCTGTGGCCAGTTGAAGATTCAACCGGTTCTTGTGTTTCCCTTCTGAAGTGGTTTAGAGCTTAGAAAAATGGTGTGTACCTTCCCCCTTTTCTTTTTTTCATCCGTAATGTATTATTGGAATGGCAGATTGCGATCTACTCAGTGTCACTATCCATTAGGACAGAGTAGCCTGCTAAGCTGTGGCTAAGGGCTGTCGAGCAACCAGCCAATATCATGGAATTCAGGCTCGCTTCGATTTTTCTATCCTCGCTGTCCATTTCTTGATTTGGGCTCCTTATTACAATCAGCTTGAGCAAAAGTGCCTTATTTGTTATCGTTGCTTATCTGCCTAATGGTGTGTGTGTGTGTTGCCTGACCCCACCCGTTTGTGCTTAATTTAAGGAAAAGTCAGCTTGGCTTTACGAGGCTGCTGTATCGTCAACTGTGGATGAGAGGGGATTACGGTCTCAAGAAAGTCTTAAATCAAAAAGAGTCCATCATTTTCCTGATCCTGTTTGGAGAGCATTTTCCCAGTAGATTAATGCTACTTATTTATTGCCGGTACTCGAAGAAGTTTCCTTTGTAACGTTTGAAGAACTATTCGGTTACTGAAAAGATGATGATTGACTTCCTCTACCATTGTGATTTTATGGTACAGTACATATTCATTTCTAATTATGAATAAAGGATCTTAGATTACTTAAAAGGCTCTGAAAGTCTCTCTTCATCTTCATCTTTACACCAATCGATAATCTGTTTTGGATGTTGTAGTAAGAATATAAAGCAAGTTCCAAAGTAAGTACATATAAGTCTACTGACAAAACAGATTGTGTAAAGAACAACAGAGGAAGACAAGTGCTGTATTTGGATATGCTGTACGTGAAAAATTCATTCGTAAGTCACTAAACTGTGAGTGTAGCCGAACGAGTATAATGTACGTGAAAGATTCCCTCGTAAGTCACTTTATTAAACTGTAAGCCACTAAACTGTAACTGTAGCCGGACGAATGCAATGTAAGTGGGAAAGTTGACCTCGTAAGTCACCTTAACTGAAATGTACGTAAGTCTTGCCGAACGATTGTTACCATTAAGAGAGCAACTGGCCACTCCCGGACCATCATTGAAAATCCTAAAAGAACTATGGCTAGTCTTTTGCTGTGGGTGGGTGTGGAGTGGAGGGGTAAACAACTGGCAACTCCTCCTTTCTTCCACCCCACCGTCCTCCACCTTCTCTTCTTCTTACTACCTCATCTTGTCCTTGTAATGGAGTTGTGATGAGTCCGTTATTGCATTTTAGGAAAAGGAACGAGACGCAGATTACTCGATGTTTCTGAATCTGAGCTCCCCAGGAACTCGTAGCCCAAGTCTCTGCAGCGGAGGACATGGGCGAGGATTATGGGGGCCTTAGGATGTCTGTAAAGGCTGACGTGATGCAAGGTGTTGATCCTACAGGGAAATGGAAGTGTGGAGCGAATGGCCCCAAACGTGTGCTCTGCAGACGACTATGTTCTGCCATTAAGTAGCAAAAATGTCTCAGGCTCACGATGGGGAGGAATGAGTACTTCACACTAGGAAGGGAAATTTATAAAAGAAGCCTTTATGAGGTTCGTAACTTTTTCCTTGCGTTTCCCTCCTGTATTTTACGATTTTTCTTTTCTGATGTTGCTAGAGTTGCTGGTGCGGTTCACCTGATGAGAGATGGGTCTCGATGAATACTGGCTCTGAATATCTGGTTACCATGATTTTGACTATTCGTACTGATTAGCAAATACCATATGTGAATGCACCCCTTTCTCCCATCTCGCCAGAGACAGTATTGTAATGACTTATTGCTTAAAATCTTATTTGTTTATACTCTCTCTCTCTCTCTCTCTCTCTCTCTCTCTCTCTCTCTCTCTCTCTCTCTCACTAATTTCATACTTTTTTGGCTTTTTTTTTCCGGCGAAGTTCAGCATGGAGCAGACGACGTATTGGCCTCATTTTATAGCATCCACCCTCTAGATGGTATGCATAGTGCCCCACAGACTATTTCGTCTATACCATTGGCGCTTCACATGCCCAGGTTTAGACCATTCACAGCAAGGCTCTTCCCGTATACTACTGTGCTCCAATGCATTCTATCCTTTGCACGCCTCTTGCCCTCCTGAATGTTCAGGTCAAGATATCCCAATGTTCCTTTCACGCCATCCTCTCATCTCCTTCCTTGTCTGCTTCCAATTTTAATAGGAAGATCCTCTTGGTCTTTCTTCGCTCGTCTTCTCCATCTGTCCAAAACATTTCAGCACACACTTAGGAGCCTAGCTCCGACACGTCATTACTAGCACAAGCGACGCGTAAAACGCCACATATTGTTCCTAAGACTTCTTATTTCCAGCACTCCCATAGTCTTCCATTCGTCAGCATTATTGACTTAAAGACCCAAGACTCTTATTTGTACAACATTACGGGGACTTGGGATTTCTTTACCTTCCTTTACCATAGTAGACAATGACCTCTCCTTCCACACACTTGCCATTGTGCCCCAGGACCTCAGCTCCCTCTGTCACCCTGCGACTCGCTCCAGTTCGTATGGTTCCCTCCGCTACCATGTCCACTCCCAGGTACCTAAAAGCTCTCCATGTACCTCGGGTTCTCCCATTCGATCTGGTACTCCACCCATCCTCTCTCGCTTCGCTGCCCACGCCTCATTACCGTACTTTTATTCACATTAGATGTCAGAATTTTACCTTTAACACACACTGCCATAATTGGGGTTTGCCACCACATCTGCGTCATCTGCATATAGCAGCGTACTCTCCCTCTCCAGGCCTCCACATCCCCAGCTTAACGGTAGACTTGCCCGTTACCAAATCCCTCGTACACGACCTCCATCGCCACGTAACAGATTTTTGTAACTAACACCCAAAGAATTATAGGATTCCTTCAAAGGTTTTGTAGGAGGTTGTTGACTAAAGTTAGCTAATTTGGAGTCTGTAATGGCCTCGGACGGGAACGCCTCCAACATCGACGACATCTCCCTACACCCTCAACGCCATTTTTATTCCTTGTGCTTCTGAACATGTCCCGAAAGTTTTTTTTTTTTTTCTTTGGCCATGGCGAGGCTACCGGGGTGTAATGCTTGTTTCTCTCCCTTCGTCCCTTTAACTAGACTGTCTCGTTGATGTGGGCGTAGACGTCACATCTGTTTTAGGGCTTGTATTTTGTCGTGTGGGTGTACTGGGTTTTGGTGGGTTAATTTCCGGCTTTTATGTTGTCATGGGTTATTGGGATGCTCTTATCGAGGTGGGCTCGCTCTCTCTCTCTCTCTCTCTGTCTCTCTCTCTCTCTCTCTCTCTCTCTTTTATTATTCAGGTTTCCTCCCAAATATAGTCCCCTGTACTCGATCCTTTTATCCCAGTATTTTTCTCAGTTCACCCTTTCCCCCTCTCTCTATCTCTTCTCTCTCTCCCTGAGCCCTAGCAAAATAAATCCCCTTTCGGCACTCTCTTCCGAAAAATTCAGTGCACACACACACACACACACACACACACACACACACACACACACACACAATAATCTTAAACTCTGAGCCACCAGTGAAGATCGCTTTCCGGGATGCTGTACTTGCCTCTAGCGTACTGCTTCTAAATCCCCGCTACGCCCGGATGACATCATTAGGAGTAAAAACGAAACCGGAAAAAGGTCTCCTTAACTGCCGTGATACGATGCTTAAGGACTGACGGTATTAAGTTGCGTTACGTCATTGGGACGAAGCTTTCGTAAACGTGGGTTAGATTTATGGCTGCTCGTCGGTAACATAAAACTCGCATAACATATACCCTCATTTACTTCAGATCATAAACTCATCCACTGCTAAGTGTACCTTCTTCTTGCTTCTACCACACACGAACTTTGAGCCCTGCAGACCAGACTAGACCAGACCAAACGTGACCAGACCAGACCAAACGTGACCAGACCAGACCAGACCAGACTAGACCAGACTAGATCAGACCACACCAAACCAGACTAGACCAGACCAGACCAAACCAAACAAAACCAAACCAAACCAAACCAAACTAAACTAGACTAGACTAGACTAGACTAGACTAGACCAGATATACTCACCCACCTTTTGCTCTCACAAAACACCGACCTTAGTATTGTGGAAATGAAATAATAGCCAAGTGAATAGCAAGAGGGGGCTTCAGGAGTACTCGGCCTGATCCAGTGTGCATTAATTATGCAAGCTGTTTGCACCCATCCTGAATTCACCTTGGAATAAAGGTAATTCTTCCTAAAGAGTGCGCTGCCTTAATTTTTGCACTGGTCCAAGTAAAGCCATTGAGCTGCAGATGCGAATGTCGAGAGAGAGAGACAGACTCTCAGGCATAGACAGAGAAGCGTCATTATTATTTTATTCTTATTCTGGGGAAGGGAGATTTATTATTATTACTATTATTTTTAATATTATAGTAGAGATATATTATTATTATTATTATTATTATTATTATTATTATTATTATTATTATTATTATTATAGTGTTACAATGGCTATTGAGAACAGGATGGTAGGACGTCTTTGGAGCAGAGTTCTTTGACGAGAATTTTTGCTTAAGACCGATGATGCAGCCTCGCCACCTGCAGCTGGAGTCCAGGAACGTCCTGGATTCTCTCTCTCTCTCCTCTCTCTCTCTCTCTCTCTCTCTCTCTCTCTCTCTCTCTCTCTCCCCCGTTGGTTCATTGTTGCTCAGGAATATGAGAAAACTTGCTTGTAGCTGTCGTAAATCTTGATGCCAGCTTTAATTAGTGTCTTTTTTTATACGGATTCCCGGTGCAGTATATATTTTTTTTCCTCCTTTGAGCATCGGTGCTGAGAGAGAGCGAAGATTGTGTGCTTTTGTGAATATTCATTCTGAAACTTTGACGTACGATATTTGCAAGAGTAATGAAAGTATAATGGCTTAAGTACCTGGGATAATAAGTATGATAGATGAGGGCCTTGGGAACGGTTATAGGTGAAGGGTTATATATGTCATCAGATCTGGCTTGATGGTTTAGAGACTGGATATACGTGTCATGGTTTAAACATGAAGATTTGCTTCAAGTGTAGTGGTTTAATTACGAGAGCTGGCTTTAGGTGTAATGGTTTAGATTACGAGTGCTGGTTTCAGGTGCAATGGTTTACTTACGAGAAATGGCTTCAGGTGCAGTGGTTTAATTACGAAAACTAGCTTTAGCTTTAATGATTTAAAAACAAAGATTAGCCTCAGTGTATATGTTTTATTCACTAGCACTGACTTCATTGTGTAATAATTTTGTAATAAAAGACTTGACTTCATGAATACGTGACGCTATTGGTGCATGACTTTCAAGATATATCACTTGATTTATACCTCGCATGACGGAGACTGGTGAGTTGTTCACATTTCAGAGATTTACTAACAGTATTGTGGCGTGGTCAGATGTGCTGATGACCCAACACACATTGTAGGAGCTGTCCGAAACCGGTCTTCGACTGTGCTTTGTCCGTGTTGGACTTGTGCTTGGTCACCTCGTTTGCTATGAATATACGCATGTTTTGGCGTACAGGAGGTGTATACGAACTGCCTGGTGTTGGTGTCTGTACGTCTGGTCTGTGGGGCGGGTGAGCGTTCGTGAGATAATGAGTTGGTCTGCACCGATGAATCTGGCTAACGTCAACACGCTTTTGAATATTTCTTTGGTATGACATCTTTTTGGCAAAACGGGTTAAAACAAGAAATATATGTTCGGTCTTTTATGAAAATTACTCGTGTATTCAAGTGTATTCGTATGTCAAGTGATGATTCAAAAACTAGAATTTTTTTGAAGACAGTTTTGTGCAGCGAGGGATATTTTTTTAAGGAAGCTTTCCCGTAATTACCGAGTGCCGTGTAGATAGCTTTAAAAAAGGACTTCGAGCAACTTTAAGTGGCGAACAATCTAAGCATAATGACTTTGCTTCAATCCTTCGTAATTGTCTTTGAAGTATTTTACTATTTAAGGCCTCAGTAGCGTAGCAGGGGCAAGGGTTCGAGACAGCCCGGACAACTGGTTCACAAAACAGCTTCAAAAGTTGCCTTTGTGAGCGATGGAATGCTTCGGGTGTCGTTGTGATCGAAACAGTATCAGTGAACACTCTTGTTACACACCACTAGGAGTAGGTGAAAGTCCTCAGTGTAGCTATTTGGAGCGAGATCTGTGATTTCCCCTTTTTCTTTCTGTTCGTTGTAATAATGATGCCAAGAGTTGGATGCTTCAAGTGTGTCATTCAGATATTCATTTTCGTTCGAGATTCAGAACATTTATAGGTGAGTTTGACTGTAGATTGCTCATGTAAATTAGAATCGTCAGAATCAGGGGGCATTCTTTTTCTTCTTTCCTCTTTGTGAGAATGTAATTGATTGTTAAAATGTGTCCCGAAGACTCGCACCAAATAGGAAAGTCAGTATACATAGTCCAGTCACAGGCACGGGACCACCTGTATATGTATCTCCCTACCAACCTTATACATAATCGTAGCCCCTGTGGAAACTCTCCTCCTCTTCCCACCCAAACTCTCTTTTCCCCTTAGAGCGAGACAGTGTCCTCAGGAGCAGGCAAACCCACTGTCTCTCACTCCCTCCTCCCACCTCCGGGGTCGAGAGACGTGCCCCAGCGCCTAAGCCTCCGGAGGGGGTCAGTGTCTGACAGGGGAGTGGACGGACCCTGCTCGTTAGCCTCTGTCGTTTCTGGCCAGTGGGTGTGCGAGCGGCTGGCTGGCTGGCGAGCTAGCGCTGTCTGCAAGAAAGGCCTCACCAGCCACCATCGATCCTGGGCTGCTGCTGCTGCTGTCACAGGAAACCGCACTCGCTCACTCACTCACTCACTCGCTCGCATTCTTCCCACGCACCTTCTCCTCCGTCACTTTAAGGCACTAGATCACTGAAGGAAAAGTCCATTATCATTTATTAATTTACTGGACTGGTCTTCACGTTCTCGAATCTCGAATTATGTAATGGTCGTATGTAAGAAATTCAACTTCGTCTAAACTGAACCTGTTTGTTACCTCGAGTTAAAGTGACGGTTATATATTGTCGAAAGTTAAAACATTTGAAGCACTGAAATTTTTTTCGGTGAGTTTATTTATAATTCAGTTTGACGTGATGCAAAGGGAAGTAAATCTGCGTGGAATAAACGGAAAAAACAGACATTCAAAGGAAGTCTTGAAGAATGGCTAAAAACAGTTTCAGAGTAACTCAAGATTGACAGTTATAATACGTGCGTGTCACCGTATAATAACGTTGGTATTGATGTTCTTTTTTCAAATAGTGACGATGTGGCAGGGGTAAAACGTTCCCCAGTCATGACCATCTCAGGTGAAAGGAAAATTGTTTAGAAGATGAAGAATTAAGAAACAAATTTTGCTGTGTTTTTAGATCTTAGAACGGATATAGGAAGAGGGTAAGATGAAAAAAACGAAGACAGTTCTATAGTTACCCCGGTCACGCGAGAGGGAAAGGTATGATAACGGTCAATGCTCATGTGGCTGGTTTCCACACTTAAACTATGGGAAGCAGCTGCCAGACGCGAATCTAAGGTCATGACCCTAGGGGCAGGGGCACAGGCAAAGCGCTCACGAGATGTAGTCGATGGGAGGTGGGCGCTTGTCTTCATCCCTTCTCCTCACCCTCGTCCATGCCCCTCACTTTCACCTCACCCTGTTCTTCACCCTCATCATCCTCACCCCTTGGCCAAACCCCTCACCCTTCTTCTTTGTTCTCGCTCGCACCCTCACCATCTGGTCCGCCCTCACCCCTCATCAATTTCGTCCTCGCATCAACCCTCATCCCAACACCCGTCTAACCTCCAGTAATCATTCTCGCTCCCGCCTTATCCCTCTACCCTCCCTCCTCACACACAGACTCTCGTATTCCTCCTCACACTCCTCTTGAGCCTGGCCCTATCCCAGGCACTCACACCACCATCACCTTTACCTCACAACGCCTCGGCACCCTGACGCCTCTCCCATCACTCACGCGTCCTCAACTGGCATATATCCATCAGGGCGGGAGACAGAGAGCATAAGACTCGAGCCTTTTACCGTGTCTCTTATTTTCCCCCGACGGTGATGGAATGTGGATTTTATTCAACACGGGAGGGGGGGGAAACCGTTCCAGAATGCATCTCTCTGGAAGTCTTCACTTGCCTGGAATATTTCGATGGAAGGACACCTCCCAAAACGGTTGCAACATTCTTTGCCATGACTCAAAAAATATATCCGACGGTTCAACACGGATGCTTTGCAAGTGTTGCAACGTGTTCTGCATCGAAGTTATATGTTTCTTTTATCTTTTTTCCTTGATATTTTTGCGATGTGGTGGAGCTATGAAACTAGCAGTGGGGGATATTGGTCTTTCTGCAACAACATTGAGGGTCAAAAATGCTCAGAACTTTTCTGATACGTTTTCTTCAGCGTAAATATAAGAGACGATTAACATTTCTATTTACATCTCGTACCGCGCTCTACAGAGTTCGAAATCTGAATCGAAATTTCGGATTTCTGAGATCTTTAATCAGTTGACACAACCACTGAAAGGAATAGTCTTCTAACTGCACCCCAGATGGAACACTGACAGATGATCCATCAGTGATATTCAGTCCTCTAGTTTTAGTTACTGACGGTCGGAAAAAAAGCTGTTTCGATGCCTTTGAGTTGGGTTATCAACAGGTTTCACTTTCCTGGAGCTTTCGATAATGCCAGGGTTTCAACATCCTTTGTGTACCTTCACCTCTGCTCTCCTCTCTTTATGTAGTCCTGTTTTCCATGAAACAAAATTCACCTGACCCTTGTGGTTAACCAGATTTTAGGGAGATAAAACCTTCGTGGAGGTTGTATCATCATATCTTGATGATGGCAGAATACAGTCAGTCTCCTAGAAGAACTCCTCACTCCAAAGGAGTCCTTCATTCCCTCGCCTAAGTGGAGCCGAAGGAGCTCGGGGAAAAGGTGCCGTGAGTAACGATCTTGGACGTCGTTTCACCTTCCCAGTATAATGCCTCAGAGGACCGTACCCCTTGCGGTAATAACAGTTCCACACGCTGAAACGGAGCGCCTTCTAAAAACGCAACTGGGAGAGAGACGCAAGCACTTCCCAGCCATCAAAGGTCAGTGGCATTTGTTCGACCTGGTTTCCTCCTCCTGGGCGATTATAAAGAGGTGGTAATGAATGCTATCGGGCGAGAGAGAAGCCACAGTCAGACCTGTTGTTATATACATCGGAGGATTCCATCTCGCTCTTTCTCTCTCCCTCTTTTTTTTTACCACTCTCTCGCTAACAGACTGTGTAAAGAAGTGAGACAGGTGTTGTGGTGCATAATGCGGAAGCGTGGAAATGCCTTACGCACATTAGACTTCGCATTGGGTTGGGATGGGAGGGAAAAGAAAGATTTTCCTCTTGTGGAAATGAAATTCCGCGCGAGGTGGAGAATGGAGAAGGCGGAAAAATACGAGACGCGATATTGTTGAGAGTAAAACTGCATATTGTACAAAAGTATAGATATATGTGAAAAAGAGAAAACGAAATTAACCGTGGGAATGAATGGAATGAAACTCGGGTGAGAATGTAACGCAAAAACAAACTAGAATTTGTGAAAGAATTTACGGTAAAAGAGGAATAGAGCACATGAAATATTTTTACACGAGTAAAATAGATAAATCGAGTGTTTGGTAATCCCACTAGAAAGTTTTGGTAATTGTTTGATTCATTGAAGGAAGGAGAGTCTTAGAAAAGTCTAAAGGACATTTCGGTAAAATTTTTGTGAGGTACATTCGAAATGAAACATAAGGGGACTGGTCAACCCTCTATTAAAAACTCACATGTCGAGTTACATTTTTTAACTTGATCAGTGGCCACAAGGTGAAAAAGGGGTCAGTTTTGATTGATGGATTAATAAGATTTTTTTTATTAAATATTTCGTTATATTTTGAAAGGGTTCACATACGGTAATTCGAAATGTAAAGATTTTTTTTCCAGAACATATGTATATATTTGCTAGCATAAAAATGTCATGCTACTCTCCAAGAAAGTAGATAGGAATATAATTAAAGAAAACTGGAGGTTTCAGACAGAGGGTGTGTGTGAAAGTGGGGCCATTATTCGTTTGCTCTGGATGCTTCCACGCTCAGGCGGGGAAGGCAGTTAGGTGTACATAGCGCTCTCTCGAAGTAGCATCGAGAGCAAACGAAAAATGGCTTCACTTTCACCCACACGTACACACACATTATGGCATTAATATGCCTTAAAGACAAACGCTTATGTGCTTCGAATAGACAGATTAATATGTACCTACATATTGTCCAGAAATTGAACCATTTAAAGAAACCCAGAGATTACTTGTCAGGGATCATTGATTAAAAGAAGCGAGCCATATTGTACGAGCATTACTATATGTCTATCCATAAGGTCCCGTTTTCGTTGGTTGGCCAGTGAACATATTGTAACCAAAAGGTCCCTGTCTTTTCGTGCATAGGCTTTGAGGTCTGGGTTAGGGGTACCCTTCCCCTCCCAGTGTCTTCGTTCGGAGAGGACAAAAAGAAAACTATTGCGTGTTATGCTAACTTGGACGTCTGGAGGCGAACTCGCTCTCTCTCTCTCTCTCTCTCTCTCTCTCTCTCTCTCTCTCTCTCTCTCTCTCTCTCTCTCTCTCAAAGTGTTCGCATCCGGGGATATTGGAATACTGCGAATATGCTTGGGTATATATTGGAATACATGCATGCTAAATGTGCACTGGGAGAAAGGTAGAGTTCTTGCCCCAGAAGAAGTCCCGGTTACGTATATGTAAGTGATTGTTGACGTCCACAAGTAAGTCATTTAGACAGGAGAGCAAATAGACAGATGCACAAATTTAAACACATGCATATTTACCCAGGAACACGCACGCACAAACGCATGCATGAAATGTGATGCCAAGGCTTGGCAAATGTAATCTGTCCAACCGCTGTACTTAATTTGTGCTCTACAGGAAGGGGGGTTTATCTTTTTGAAAGCAAATACAGCATATATTTTTTATAGTCTTACGGAGCTTCAGTCGAGAAAATCTTTGCACCTGTGTAAAGCGACTCCGGCCCTTAGTAACTCCCGTGCTATTCATGCCAAGAAAACGAGAAACTCCATCTCTGGGAGACTATAGTTACTTGTGACCCTTGAGCTAAATTCTATGTCCCATTGTTTACAAAGATGCTGGTATATACACACACACACACACACACGCATACAAACACACGATCCCTAGTGTGTGTAGACAGTATTTTGTCACATTAGTGGTATGTAATTTGCAGGCTTTCGGGAGCGCTGTGTGTGTACTAGGTCTCCGAGACCAAAGACCAGTAGGTGTAGACCACGCAGACCCTTCTTTCCAGTGTGGGTGCGCGGACCCGAGATTGGATGTTTGTACGGCAGCAGCTTGTCACAATGGGCGCCCCTCGCGGCTCTTCCTGGCCCTCCCATGCCCCTCACTGCCTGACAAATTATTCATCAAGTGTAAACAAACCGGACAGCCGAGCGGCTTGCCTTGAGAGAGAGAGAGAGAGAGAGAGAGCACAGCCAATAAACTGCCGCCTCTCACAATCCCGGCAACAAACTGCTGGTGCTGGGTCCGTCAAAAGCCCAGAGTTTAGCGGCCCACGCACGCACTTGGAGGTTTAATGAAGAATATTTTATGCTCTGTGTTTTTGGGGAATGATATACAACACGCAGAGAAAGACATGCAGCAACAGAGTATAGATAGGGTCTTCTCAGGACATTGTATTGGTAACCATTAGAAATCAGATACAAAATTTCTTGTTATAATGTTAAATGAACTAAAAGATAGACTGTGAAATGTGTGTGTCTGTTGAGAAGCAAATATTGTCAGTCGTGGATTTGGGACATAAATACATGTCTGGTTTATATTGAAACGTTTTTATGTTGTTACTCTCACCTGCTGTTGGCAAATAATATGTCAGCAATCGTACCGAGGGAAAAAAGTACTCTGTTTTATTCAGATTGTGCCCACTAAGCAAGTGTGTTGTAATCAGACATATCTTATTCTGAGTAGCTGCTTCAGTCAGGAATATTCAGGTCACTGAACTTTGCTGAGTGCAAGATTATTCAGGACCTTCATGATTTTGAATACAATAAGTTTAGATCTTCAGTAGCTATACAGGAACATAACGTTAGTTCAGCTTGCGACAGAGTGTTCGAGTAGCCTTTGTGTAAATGTCATTACCTCTTGATGTTCGGTCCAATCTGATTCTCGCCTTTGAAATGTCTTGTATACGGATCTTACTGTAGAAGTAACTGTCTGGTGTCTCTGTCGTCATATTCAGACTATCTCTTTTTTACTTTCATGATGTCTGGAGTTTTGTTTAGTGTTGGTATGTAGATATTACAGTCCTTAGCTTAAAAATCTTGTTGCGTAATTTGAGTGATGATTTTGGCCATGGACTTTGGATTTGTGGCGTATATCCTCAACCCGAGGGTTTCTGTTTCTTCATGATGGTGTTGAGATCTCAGCGAGATTGGTTCGGACTCGATCCCTGATGCTGATTAATGAGAGGCAGCTACTGGTGACGGAGGCAAGGCATAGGCTCCATGAGCGTCAAGGACGCTTTCCAGAACTATGGACATCAGTCCCACTAGCCTAGTCTCAGTCCTGCAGCTGATATGTAGGTAGTATACACTGTTGTTTGGAAAGTCCAGGTGAGGCATGTGCAGTCCTTCCCTTCGTCGCGTTCTTCTTCTTCTTCTTCTTCTTCAGGAGATGTTCTGGATTCCAGCTTACCCGTCTCTTCTGTACCCTGTGCCTTACTTTGGTCTTTGAGGCTCCTGATTTTGGCATTGGAGATGGCAACGCGCAGGCTACCATAGGAATCATCTTCCTCGAGAAGTATGATATCTGGGAAAGTGTTGGTCTCTTATCATCTCTGTGGCATAACGTGATAAGAGAGGCTCCGACTATGTCGACGGGGGGTGTGAGCTGATGCCAGAGTTACCACAGCATCTTCTGTTCCAAGTGTCTTGTGAAACCGAGGGAATACAAAGCGTTCAACAAACACAGACCCCCCATTCTGACCTTTGTTGATCATGAGAATCAGACATGTTAGTAGCATCCCTTAGGAGATTTGGAGTGGCTCCTCCTGGTAGGAAATTTGTACACTCACCGTACAGTAGTATGAAGTATGTATTGTCCGTCATTGAAATAAGGAATTTTGTACACACACACACACACACACACACACACACACACACACACACAGAGGAAATGACACAGTTTTCATTTTGAGGTAATGAGAGAGAGGTAGAGATTCGGCCGAAGCGCTAACGATGTGAGAGTTATTTGCGTCAGGCTGTTTGGAACGAACAACATTCCTTTTTATTTGTATTTCATTCTAATTCAAGACATAAGATCATTTGCATAGAGAAAACTTCAAAAACGCCTATAGGCCTACACAAGGCAGCTCCCGTTTTCTCCCGGCCATTATTAGTCGGATATTTATACAAGTTAAGCATATGCTGAAAACTTCCTACCGTGTTAGCGTTTATAGACCTCTCTTGGCAACTTGTTCCATTTGTCCGTGGCACTGTCTCCATAAGCGTTTCATTATTTATTCAGTGAATCTAAATTTTTTCGAAATTGAATCCACCTGATCTCCCAGTTTTCATATCTTTTGACGAATACTTCTAGTGCTTTATACCCTCTGTTGATCCAGAGGTCTCAAATCGTCCATTACTCCCCGTTTATATAGAGGATGCAAGACTTGTTTTTCGTAATGTCTTCGTACAACAGGTTTCTGTTACCTGGAATTCTTTCTGCTGTCTTTTGTAATCACTCTCAAAGGAATTCATAGCTGGTATGTATGTTGTACGGTGACCAAAATACTACCACGTAATCTGAGGTATCAGGAATGCTCGATGTATTATCACCTTTATAATTCATGTTACTGCCGCTCCAGGATTTAAGCCAAAGCCCTGGATTAGATTCGTGTCGCAAAAGGCTGTTATACTCAAGGCTTTAGATCGTTAATAGTAATTAAATCATTGAGACATTGCCAAGTACATCTACGACATTTTTATTTAGAATTTTGTCATTGTTGTAATATATATATATATATATATATATATATATATATATATATATATATATATATATATCCTTATTTTTCATACACTATGGTTATGAAATAGTAGGTCCAAACAGAAATACGAAAAGCGCTTAGCCAATTCCTGACTTTTCCACGAGGAATAGCATTTCCCGCTGCAGATGGAAATTACCAGAGAATTAATAGCCTTCACGCAGGATGGTGACGTGAAAAATGAGGAAATTATTCAACCAACCCCGAGTTCTTGCAAGGAAATGCAATATTTGACAAGGGGTCTCGCCTCTCGGCTATACCTTGTTCCATCGCCGAGGTACCCACGAGAAATAGGATTATGAGGGAAAAATCACGCACAAGGACTTGTGCAGCAGATGATTTTTTTTTTTTTTTTGATATGCAGATGTAATTACGTTGGGAGAGAGAGAGAGAGAGAGAGTCTTACTCGCCAGTGACTAGATTATGTGCCAAATTGTATTTCTAATACTAACCAAACTCTTATTTTAGGAGGATAAACTTTGGTTAGAATATTGAGGCTACTCACTCCTCGCACACCACTCGCTGTGTGAAAAACTAGAGAACAGGAAAAAGAAGAATCGAATATTGCTAACGTTAAAACAACCATGGCATTTTATAGGTACATAAACACGTTTAATAGTAACCACCATCTATACTACTCCCTGGTTACGAGTCTGCGATGGAGGACGATCATTCTGTCTGGAGAATTAAGTTACTTTTGTTATGGATATAAGTGTTCTTCACTCTTATGCAGTAATAGCCGGAACTAAGAATATATTCGCCCATCCATTTTCTTTTTCAAGCTACTGATGATTTTTGCATTAGCAGCCTTTTGATAGTAATTTGTTTTAAATGTTAGCCAGTTGCATCTAGTCTGATGATTTTTCTTGCATTATTCTCAAATGATTTTTGCGTTCATTCCCGTACTTCTCGTGACTTTCCTGGCTTTTGATTTAAATGACTCGTCTTAATTTGGACTGTCGAACCAATTGTGAATTTTGAAGACTTGCACAAAGTCCTCATGCATTATGTCCACGCTCCTTAAAGAGGGCTTTCTATATTCTTAATTCTTTCTTTATACGTAGGATATTTCTTTGTTTTTCTTTAAGCTGGAACCAGTTTTGTAGCACTTCTCTGGACTTGGTCAAGTTTCTCTTCGTTCTCTAACGTAATTTGCAATATTGTTTCAGGCATTTTGTCATCGAATTTCCTTGCTTGATGTTGAATCTTTGGGTTCGTCGTATTCCCACACTGCTTGCTGCTAGACCCTGTTCAGTGTAGTGAAGATAATGACTCCTCATCCCTTCCTCGTGTACCTCAAACAAGCGGATTTCCAAGCGCTGTATTTCTCATAACTGGTGCTTTTCTTTCTGGTGTGTTTATCTGCTGATATTTTTCTGACCCCTTTGCCGATCAAGCTCCTTTCCCTTTTAAGTTGCTTTTCCATCAGAGAATCGCTAACGAATACGCTTCCCGAGGTGCGTTTTCCTTTTGTCACTGTGATTCCAGTTCACAAATCAGTCAGGCTCGTGTTTAGTACTTTATCGAAAGCCAGTTTAAAAGTCTTGTCAGATAAGAGGGAGCTTTTGAATCCCAGCTTTTATACCTACCGTATTACTGAAAGCAATAGATGTATGATAGTAGGAAAAGTTCCTCCCCGTACAGTACAACACGCACGCACACACACACACACACACACACACACACACACACACACTAACATGTCGTGCCTCTTGGGAGGTAGATTGGGAGCCGAAGAGACAAAGATTCGATAGAATTACCGTCGAGGAGAACACTGTTAAAGTGGGAGAAGTGGATAAGACTAAGTCCTCAGGATGAAGGAAGAATATCCCCTGAGGCTATTGAAGAAATGTGCGTTGGAATTCGCTAATCTTCCAGATATCATTTTCCCAAGTATTCCCTGCGTGTCGTAAAAGGGGAGGGAGCAGAGAGCTGGAAATCCTCCCCGCCTGTTTTTTTTTTTTTTTTTACAAAAAGAAGGAAAAAGAAGGAACACAGAAGGGGGCCAAGTTCGGATCTTCCCTCTAAAGATCAGTCCTCTGTTCTTAACGCTACCTCACTAACGTGGGAAATAGCGAATATGTATAAAGCGATATATATATACATATACATATTCATCACTTTACGTGTTCTGCGTGTGTTATCTCATGGGCTTTTGTGAATGTATTTTTGTTCATTTACCTTCCTATGTCAGTCGTCCATTAATGACGACATATAATCAAATAAGATGTAAAGGAATGGAGACATGAAGGAATATTAATTAAATCGTATCATGATTCCAGCCGCTACGTGTCAATATGAGCAGTATTGGGATCCGTGTGATTAGAGGACAAATCTCATTATTACTCCCTCACGCTAGGGATATTGCTCACAGGAGGAGGAATCATAATATTACTCTGCAGAGGCGGAATCATCTTGCAGGTGTAGCGTCGAGACCCTGAAACAAATTAATTCAGACGGTAATATTCACTTCGGGGTTAACGCTTAGGATATGATGATTATTAATTTCTTTTTTCTCTCTGTATATTATATCTGTCATTTTAGTGCCCCAGACGCTGCTTTATTATAAGCGGCATTGTTTGCTTAAAGGCGCACGTCTGGTGTGTGTATAATCCAGAGCAGTTTAGTGTTTGCTGGAAGCTGATCATACATACTGTTCGGAGTTTCCCGCGTTGGTGAGTTAGCACCAGCAACAGACGAAGAATGGTCCCATTCGCTTACAATTCTCCAGTTGTCATGTGCAATACGTGGATGCCAGGCGTGGTCCATACGCCAAAGATGGCACAGTTGAGGAGGGATATGTGTTGGAATCGAAATGTTTTAAGACAATATTTGGCGTCAGGAGTGTTGATTAAGAGTCGGTAGCACAAGAGAATGGTTTGGTAAGAAATATTATGGCCGAGAGAGCTGAAGAGGGGTGTGCTAAAATGGTTTTGGACGTTAGGAGAGGATGAGTGAGGAGAGGTTGACAGTGTCAGAAATGCAGAGGTCAAGGAGAAGGGGGAAGACCGTATTGAAGATGGGTGGCTGGAGTGTAAATTGCATTGAGTGACAAGGTCATGAATATGCAGGAAGGTGTGAGGCGTGCACGGGATAGAAATTATTGGAGCGTTATGGTATACAAGGGTCGACGTGCTATCAGTAGGTTGAACTAGGAGATAAGAAAGTGCTTAGGGGTAACCATAGAAGTGTATCTGAGGTTTTGATGTGGGTAGGGGGAATTCGGGTATCTGTTAGCTAGCGAGTGGATATGATAAGGTTATTCTTCGTCTGCAACCTGGCGGTACCTCCTTACGGTACATCGGTAACCTGCAAGTGATTACAATGCGAGTGAGAAGTCACCTTTGGGAGAGGCTGAACCATCGTCTCGTGTAGTGCCGTAAGGGCTGCAAAGGAGTCCTTGTACATTCCCTCTTCGGATGTCAAAGAATCAAATGATACTTTTTTACTTAATCAGCTATCTTTATTCCAGTCTCCAGCTGGTCATCCAACCATTGGTTGATTATTCAACCACTTTTTTTTTTATCGTTTGTTGGTGACACGCACGCACTCTCACACACTCAGCCAGACAGACAGACACATCCCTAACATGTAAAATGAAATGAATGTAATTGATCTTCTCCTACTTGGAGGGCAGCCTCGAAGCTGCAGTATTCCCCCTGGGGCATTATGATTAACCATAATCAATTAATCTCGCAATCCCGGGACCCCTTGCGTTGGGGACCTTTGCATTCCAGCCAAGAGCATGGAAGATACGAGTTCGTCTGGAGTGAGAAGCTCCAGCAAGAGGTTGCACTTATTTCCTTCCCTTAACGATAACGCAGCCTCGCCGAAGGTTACTTTTCAATTGCGGTATAACCACATGACTTTCAACTTTCAGACTTTCCATTCCCGCAACTTAATGCTTTTACGCAGAGCTTGACTTAGGAGAATCAAGTAGGAGAAAACAGCTTTTCGCCTGACTATATACTTTTATCTCTTCGCGCCTTTGTAGATCTTTATATAACTTGGTCTGGTTTACGATGATTGTAGTGTATGGAAAATATAAGAAATAATAATGTGAAATTAAGCACATGTCATATTTGTCCAAAGGCAAACATTTCTTTATCATTAGGAAAATGAAATAATCAGTATTACCCAAAGTATTCACCTCTTCTATGACGGAATATTGATTATGATAGTGACTCTAAGTTTGCTCAGGTTGTCGTGATGCTATGACAGAGACGCGAGGTATGCTCAGGTTGAGGTGATATTGTGATAGTAACGGGAAGTATGCTCAGGTGGTCTTGATACTAGAGATAGATGCTCCCCCAAGATGAGCTATGGAATTCTTTAGTCTGTCACACGTAGACGGTATTATCCCAGAGTACATCTGCATGTCTTGCTCATTTGTGTGTGATATTATTCTTGGCACCGGTTACTAATATACCCGACCTGCTTCATCGTCCGTAGCGGGGAGGAGGAGACAGAGAGAGAGAGAGAGAGAGGACACTCCACGTCTGTGGGTCTGGCAGAGTCTTGGGTCATCCCGGTTCGACGACATTTGGCAGCGGCCTTGGTCGATTATCATACAAGTTAAGGTTCCGGCAGTTGTGGTTTAACGGGGCCTCTTCTCCTCGAACCCCGCTCGTCGCTAGAGGTCCGCGTCGTCCACTGTTGGTTGACTCGTCAGTCCTTCAATGAGGGCGTCGTGTCGTGCCTCAAGTAATCACTGGAAACGGGGGCTAACAGAAATGAAAATCCAGGCATTGTGATACTGGTAAGAGGCCTGGCCATTTGGGCTACAGATGTTCTTGCCTTGCGTATAAACTCAGGTTTGATGGGCTTCGTTGAGACAGAAACAGGGCAGAAAGTGACAGTGCATGAGATTGTTGGCCGAGCCCACGGTGAGGACTTAGCCCATTCCAAGGTCTTCAACCGTGGGTCTTGTGCGCTGCCTTCGGGTGGGCTACTGTCCGTGTAGGTGACGGAGGCCGTGTCTGGTCCTCCTCCTCCTCCTGCTCGATGTTCGGACGCTGACGAAGATACGTGGTAGCTATTTTCCCCCCATGACAAAGACCCCCGTTGTAGGATCCCCGCTCTATTCCCTCTCGAAGGGAGAGAGACGTGCAACAAGGTAGAATTACTTTTCAGGTATTTTATATAGCCTGTTGAAATAGTGGATATAGAGCGGTGCTTAGAATTTATAGCAAATAGCCCTTGTTTACAGATCAGATTTCGAGAATGATTCCGCGCGTGTATTCTGAGGCCGCCGGGTTGGGCAGAACTAGGAATTCCAACAGAGTTGAATCCTTCTTTGTTTTTCCCTGTCACAAGTTCAGTTGGGCAATTGTATATATATATATATATATATATATATATATATATAGAGAGAGAGAGAGAGAGGTTCATCCCGTCAACTTCTTATGATTTAATTTGGAGCTCTAGTCGACGTTGCGTTCCATTCTGGCGAACGTTGACCCTGTGGCTCTTTTGCCAGCTGGCGGAGGCAACGCCCTGCTGGCCTCCCAGCCAGCCAGCCAGCTACCAAATATCACGACGCTCTTCCGGCCAGCAGTCGCATGGTAATGTCCCAGTCCCCTCCCAGCACGGTCAGCACTTCCACCACCTCCTCATCGCTGCACCTCGGACGTAAGGGTAATATTATACACACCCCATGGCCAGAGGGGGTGTTGTTGACGCGTGTGTGGGCGGGCAGTGTTGTGTCCAAGGCCGGGTCAAACCCTTGGACATGCGACGGCTGTGGTGTTAGCGAATATACTCCACCTAAAGCCGAAAAGTTATCACAGTCTTGAGCAGTAGTCACATAATCCTTTCCTGACGACATGATTCGCGTTCCACCTGTAGTTAAAAAGTTATCACATCGGGAGAAGTAGTTAAGTAATCCAGGCCTAACGACACGCTGCAGCTTTGCATGAGGCACACTTAACAGATGAAAAAGTTCTCATGTGAGGAGTGGTTACGTGAACCTTACTTACCTCACGAAATTCCAAACCAAGTTCGTTATAAAAAGGTATCATAATCTAAGCAGTTAAGGACTGGGCATTGCCTCCCAGAAAATGAGATAACGACGTGTTCGCCAACTTGATGTATATATTTCGTCAGGCGTTCAGGTGGTTTATTGGGAAGGAATGGACGGAGGGAGGAGGAGGAGGAGGGAGGATGGAGCATATCAATGGACACAATGATGTCGCTGTAGATGAGAGATGTTGCCTATGTTGAATATATATTACATGCATTGATGGTGTATCCGGCCATTTGACTCGTTGATATATAGCGTTTTTACAGTTCATGAACCATCAACGTCCATCCATTTCCCACTTCACTGTCTGTCGCAAATCCCTGCAGTAGTAGTGTGTGTGTGTGTGTGTGTGTATACAAGCGTCTGAGTTTTTTCTTTTAAGTTTTGGCAGTTTTCATTATCATTAACCATTTTTCCTCCAAAAGGAGAGAAGCAAAAATATCTTTAAACTTATTGCTATAAATCGAAAGTTAGTTATACAAAAACGTTGTCAATGAAAACTCGCTACATACATACACACGGACCTCACGTATGAACTGAGGATAGACTGTTCTTCACAGTCGGTAAACAGAACCGGAGAGTGAGCCACAGGAACAGCCAATACTTGTACCCGAAGCGCTCACATCCTCTTCTTGAGCCACTACGGAACCAGTAGGACGTGAGCGACGCCCTCCTGTCGTTAGCTTCGTCGTCGGGGTAGAACTAACGTAAACCTTCCAGACCCACGACAACACGACGCTGAAACAAAAGAGAGGGTGAATATGAAGACAAATGTGCATGCCTCCTCTCGCATTATCCCAATGAGATACGCTCTCTCCATGAAATGCATTCTCATTAGCCCTGTAGAAAAAGAAAAGATATTCAGATGTGTCCCCCCCCTCAAAGAAATGCTCGAAGGAGTTGCCTGCTCATCAGCAATGCCTGCAGCGTACATCAGCATGGAGGCTCAGGGAAGGCAGGAGGAGGCAATATTGAGTCAAGGAGCGTCACTTAGATCCATTTCGCTGCTGCTGTAACTTTTCCTACTACTACTACTGCTGCTGCTGCTCTAGGCTGTACCGTCTTTGCTGCTGCTCCTGTTGCTGCTGCTGCAGCTATTGCAACCGCTGCTGTTGCTGCTGCTGGACAACGGCGGGAGTCGAGGTGGGGGGTGTGTGGGGTGGGGAGGGAGAGAGAGATCACAGCTAGAGTTTTAATGAAATCCTTAAAGAAACGGGACGCTATCTAGCGGACCCGGACAGTTGGCGGTGGAATTGTGTGACGCGAGCGGTCGGCCCTCGTTGAAGAGGCGGGTCGGAAGGAAGAAGGGAAAGAGGCAGTGAAGGAGGCCAAAAGAGGGAGGGAGGGAGGGAGGAAGGGCCGGATGAGGGAAGAGGCCACAATAAGAGGCGCAAGAAAAGACGGGTGGGGAGGTTGCTGAAGATGATAACATTCACAGACAGATTGATGAAAAACGGAGAGATGTAGTAAAGAAAGGGACGCTTATAGAAGAATAAAAAGAGTAAGAAAGTAAAGAGAAAAGCTGGAGGGAAAGAAAACATAGATGGACCGACGGGAACAGGAGAAGAATGCAACGGAATTCTGCTTCGACGCAGAGAGGAGAGAGAAGGGGAGATGTAATGGTGGAGTTCCTATAAAGAAAGATTATGTATATCAGTTTCTGACTGGAGGAAATTGGTCCACTCCCACGAAATGCTAAAATCCGGCGATTCCAGTGACTGTGTATGTGTATGTGTGTGTGTTGTGTTAGTTTTATGAGAACGACACTGCATCATTCTGATGGGAACTTTGGGTTATGTCCACATAATTTAAGATATTTTTTTCAACTTTTCACTTTGCAATCGATTAGTCACAATTTTCAACCTTGGTGTGTATATATATATATATATATATATATATATATATATATATATATATATATATATATATATATTTCGTGTGATGCAGATTTGCTTATAAGATTATCAAGATCAGTATAATAGTATTATAAGACTATCATTCTGAGTAAACTTCCTAGCTTTGAAATTCACTTTATACGAGTGAATTATACCCCTCTGAAGGACAAAGCCTAGTGTGCTCCTCCTTCCAGAGAACGATCCGATATTAAGAAAGAATTCAGGATGGAGAGAAGGGGTAGGATTTATCGTACTCTGCAGGAGTACAGGAAGGGACACGCAAAAAAAAAAGTCGCCCACATTTCTCCATCATAGCTCCAAGTTATTGCACCTCCCTCCAATATCTTGGCAATAGCTCCTGTCGCTGCCTGCCTGCTTGCCTGCCTGCTTGCCTGCCTTGCACCCGGCTGAGTTGTGTCAAGGGGAGAGAGTTATCGGGGGGTGGGTCGCGATTTCGGAGTATTATGGAAGCAATTATGAAGTTGCTGCTTTCGACGCTGCCTCTGTTGATGGGGAGAGAAATTTTTTTTTGTTTTTTTTTATTTGCCGCTGCTTCTATTGCTGTTCTTGTTATTCGTTGCTGTTGCCGAAGCTTTTTTTTATTTGTTCTGGCATTGCTGCCAGCTGTCAGTGTTTTCGGTGTTCCTGTATATGCCTCAGCTGCTGTTGCTGCTACTGGTGGTGATAATATGTCGTTCTTGCTACTGTTGCTGCTACTGGTGGTGATAATATGTCGTTCTCGCTACTGTTGCTGCTACTGGTGGTGGTGATACGTCGTTCTTGCTACTGTTGCTGCTACTGGTGGTGATAATATGTCGTTCTTGCTACTGTTGCTGCCACTGTTAATCTCTCATATGCTCTTTCCGTTGTTTCTGGTGGCCTCCTTGCCTGTTGCTACTACTGTTGGCGGCGGCGTACTTGCTCCTGTTGCCATTGTCGTTGTTGTAACGGCTACTGCCGGCGTCTTCTTATGTTGCTGTTGGAGATACTGCTGCTGATGATGATGGTGATGATGATGATGATGATGGTATTGTTTCTAGTGCAACATTTTTTTTTTTTTTTTTTTTGCGTTTTTTTGCTACTGTTGGTGGTGTAGTTCATGCTGGCGCCCCTACTGTTTATCTTGTTCTTGCTGCTGCTGGTAAGATTGTTGACGTTGCCGTAGCTGCAATTACTACTACTGTTGTCAGTGTTCTTGCAGCGGTATTTGTGTGTCTCGGTGACGTAGAGTTAGCGTTGGTATCGTTCGTGCTGTGTTTGTTGGAGCTGTCGTTGTTCATGGTGTCGATTTGTTTGTTGGTGTAGCCACTGCCGGGTGGTGGTGGTGGTGCTGCTGCTGCTACTGGTGGTGGTGGTGCCTCATGATGGTGTAGGTGGTGGTGGTGATAATATTGCAGCCACTGGTGGAATCTTCATCGTGGTAATATTACTTTTTTCTTTTTTTTTACGTTGGAGGCTCCAGTCACGGACAAAAGTCCGCGTCGAGGCCGGGGCCTTCATTGAAATACATAGAGGATTATGGAACGGAAGAACGAGAGACGAGGGAAAGGTATTTACGAATTTAGGAGGAAGTAAAAAGACTGTCTTTTAAAATGTGCCAGGTTACAGTTATTGGGAAAGACATGTGAAGGTAGAGAGTTCCAAAGCTTCGAGGTGTAGGAAAAGAAGCAGTTATCAAAACGGCCCACCCTTGAGTTGCCAACGGCCACACAGTAATCAGGTGACGCAGGTAGCTTGCCGAGTATTGCGTTATCTAATTATTGTTGGTGGCACACAAGCAGCTAGCTAGCTTTTTTTGTGTCTGTGTCTACAGTAAGAAATGTGGTCTTAGTTCTACTTGTAGTTGAGCTTTATAGTTTTTTCTTCTGTTGGTCTAGTTTAATTGCATTTGATTTTATTATTGGCCTACGTTAGTTGCTAGTACTGCTGCTCCTGATGCTGCTGAAAGCCTTTGCCACTCCTGCTGAAACTCTGCTGTTCTTGGTGAAGTTCAGCCTCCCTCAGCCTTGCGATAGAGGCACTGACCTTGTCGACGACTCACCCTGTCATGACTCTACGGCCCTAATTCTTAGACCTCCTTCGTCTGCACCCAAAGGCAGCAGCAGCGACGGCGGCGGCACGATCGACTGACGCTAAGGGAATTATCCTGCCCTCCTCTGTCGTCTCCCGAGTTAAACCCTCCCCTTCAGTATACATTACTCTCCGCTCAGTGGCGTATCCCAGGGCCCGACTGAGTGCCAGGAGTAAGGCTGAGGGTAAAGAGGCTGGCGTTGAGGACGTAGTCTGCGAATGGCAGTGACACGGGGGAGAGAGAGAGAGAGAGAGAGAGAGAGAGAGAGAGAGAGAGAGAGAGAGAGACCAGGAGATCCCGTCGACCATCT
>JAYMFT010192131.1:0-25717 GCA_038088735.1 Panulirus argus
ATATTTCAATTAGGGCCCGGCCTTGATGTGGACTTTTGTCCGTGACTGGAGCCTTCAACATAAAAAAAAAAAACTTACATGGGCTGGGTTATGGAGGTGGGTCCTGAGGATCCTGAACGATGCTTAAGCAAAATGATCCTATCCTTGGTTGAGATGACCCCGGCCTTTCACCCCACCCGTACTGATAAAGTTAAAGGTCAGGTCATGACACTCAAGGACCGTGCTCAGGCGTTTAGATGCTAAACCAATCAGTAATCTATTTTGTTTTATGACGTACGCTCAGATGTAATTCAGTCCTTTCTCTCCCTCCAAGAACCTCTCACCCCAATCCCATCAGTATCTTAGATATTCCACAACTCTGTCTTTAAACAACCCTCTGATATCGTCTTTAAATCCAAGAAGCCATAAGTTATCCTTCTTATTCTAAGTACATTCTTAGACCCTCATATAGAGTTGAATATCTGATCCACAAGCAGATTGTCCATCGTATTTAACCACCATGATTATAGGAGGTTCTTTGTACTATATTTGCTATATCCTATACCTTGCATACAACGCACTACATCCTCTATCCTTCCCTCATTTATTCTTTATATATCTTCTTTTTCATTCAGTGGTATTAATCCTCCTCTTCCACTGGCACACAGTCCTCCCTTTCTGTTCCAATACGAAATCAGATGAAGGCACCAAAGCCCCTCCCTCTTTCACTTTCCCCCTTCTTCAATATCTTTCCTCTAGGTCCGCGACCCTCCAATATGTCCCTCATATGCCTCGATCTGGCGTTGTCCTTCCCACGTATTGATACAGTTTCTCTGGCTTCTGTATTTATTCGTAGTCCAAGGTGGACTCCCTCCCCTTTTCATATCTCATGTATCAATACGACGGGGGGTTATCACTCGTTCTGCTTCTTCCTTTCATCTTTGGCGATTTCTACACTTGATTGCATCGTCTCGTCATTATTTAAGATTTTATGAACTTCTACCTAATTTTTTATCATGATGATATACATTGTTTTCACTAAAATTTTCATTTTCTTTGATGCATCTACCTGTTGGTGTTTGGGTCGAAGCCTCTCAGGGCCTTCCAGCTTTCTCCTGGTCCACTTCCTGCAGCTGTTACATCCTTCTTTGCTAACGCTTCTCTGTACCTCCTCACCCATACCACAGCTGTGCCTCGAGCATCTCTTCCCGTTTTCCCTGTGACACACCTTTGCCCAGAGCCTGCATTCCCATCTTCCTTGCACCAAAATTTTGGCTTCATTTTCCTCACAAACACACACACTATTCCAATCGTCCTCATCACTATATCTCTGAAATTCTCAAAAGTTTCGTCCACTCTTGCGCAACTTTACATATAAATGATGCCACTATCCCCGCTTTTAAAATGTTTCATATCTTGTGGTCCTCTTCCCCATTCCGTTTGACTCTGATCTTTACAGCGGGTGAGTGGATCTCAGGAAATGATAGTCTGCCGACCCAGAATCCCTTTGAGTCTTGGTTTCCTATGAGTATGTCTTTATCATGGCCTGCATCTTCCTTGGCTTCTTCGATCTCATAACATGGCTATAACTTTCCTGTCTTAACACACACACACACACACGTCGCACCTTAAGAAGGACAAAGAACTAATAGAGAAGGTCGAGAAGAGGGCAAAAGAAAGACGTTACTTGAGTTGAGGAAACTGAGTTACCAGGAAATGCTAGAGGTCTTAGATTTTCCCACCATGGAAGAGAGAATAGTTGGAGGTAGTGACCAGTATAATAGTAAAGATTCTGAACCAGATTCATTATGTAGACAGTGACCTGTTCTTCAAAAAATATTCGGATGGAACATCCTCAGGACAAAACATGAATCTAAATAAGAAACTTGAAAAAGATTTTAAAAAGGTACTTTTATTGTACAGTTTTCGGTGGATGGATGAAATATATAACACGAGAGCATAGTAAACACGCGCACAATACGCAGAGGTTTAAAAGATGTGTGATAGTAAAGACGGTTCGAGAGACGGGGACACCGCGAATGCAAAACACTTTCCCTCCAGGTTGGTAATTGCACACGCACACACACAAAAAAAAGTATTTTTACCTCCGATTGAAGCTACTGACATTATTTCTTTACTTTTTTATTTGTCAGTGTGGCGAAGGCTTGCCAATTTCCAACATATAGATAAAAGATGTCAGCAAAAGTTCGACTCCAAAATTTCGAATGTTTGTGTTGTCAGTTGTAATAATCGAATCAATAAAAAAAATCATTCGGGCTCAAATATGAATTTTAATGTCATTTTCCATTTGTAAGATTAAATGGACTGATACATATATTTTCCAGTGCTGCATTTGTGATATCCGGTTGACCTATATGCAAATTTTTTTTTCATAGTTTTATATGTTACACAGAAGCTCCCACAGTAATTAAATCATTCTAGCCAACTTTCATGGAGAGAATCTGTCAATACACTAATTTTCTTTGCGACAAGAACATATCTGAATGAACTTCGCAAATTGCACCGCTGGCCAAAAATCATTTTGATTTCACCATCAATTTGGACAGAACGCCTTAACTGTATGGCCTCAGGGGATTTCAGAATGTGCCGACTGTCCCGCCCGGAGATGCGCCGTAAGAGCTACCAGCTTTAAGCATACCATAGCGAATAACAGCCCCGCAGTCCTCCAGGAATCCGTTTCGATCAGACATGCGCCAAGAGCATCCATCGGTAGGTCTGACTTGACCCAGCGACCTATGAAGGAGCTGGTCATTAGGCCTGAAGACTTTATTTTTTTTGTTATAATGCTCTGGTTTGAAACGCCTACTTGCCCTATCGTTATCCTAATACTGTGACTAAGTATGATTAATAGATCCCTCATAGAGCTAGTGTGACAACTAATAAACCCGTCATGCAGCTAGTTCTAACAACGAGTGAATGCTTAGTGTTACTAGTCTAACATCGAATAAATCCGTCATGCAACTTTACTTTAACGCCGGATGTATTTCCTGTACAATATTGTTTTGGCCAATTAAGTGAACGATGCGTCATGACAAATATTGGTACTCGGATACATCCGTGCCAGTGAAAAGGAATGAGGTACGTTTGTGGTCATGCTTCCTGCATTGCCATGAAGATAACCCACTTCACACAGCACATAAGGAGTATACTGTGAACTGGATTAAACGAAAAAATATATTTTTTTTTCAGTTAAATTCTTTATCTCACAATTTGATTTTTTCCCCGTGTTTCTTGTGATATGAGCGTTCGGTAAAATCCCCTCATATTTCTTCTTTTATTTGATGAATCAATCGCTCTCTTTTTTTTTTTTAGCTTCATGAGATCGACGGTACGACCGTAGAGTATGACGGTACGACCGTAAAGTATGACGGTACGACTCTTGAGCATAATTGTAGGGCCCTTGGGTATCATTATCATTTCCAAAGTTATCACACATAAGGTTTCAGTCATCATACTCAAACGATCTTACCGTCATGTTCAAAGGGGTAGTACCGTCGTTATGAACTTGGTTAGTCTTTCAACGCGTTCCAACCTCTTAAGAGGAGACATCGTCCCAGTAGCGACCTTTGGCATCTGTGTTTGTGGCAGTTGCCAGTATGGAGTTCTGTGGTTAAGCTTTCCAGACTTGATGATGATGGCCGGTGTCTCTCTCTGACGGAAAGAAAGTATATAATGCCCGCCATTGTCTTCCCTTCCATTGTTGACACACAGCTCTGGACGTTACGAAGAAAGAAAAAGAATAGAAATCTTCGCATTGCCATAAACACGTCAAACATTTTATACGGATCCAAAAAGTCAGAAACTGATCACGTACACCAAAAATTGACATTTCTTATTAGACCTCTCTGCTAAGTCAGGAGAGATAGAATTTTAATACAATTTTTCAACGGTTGTGTTTATCAAGGCATCAAGAAGATAACTTTAAGAATGTCAGGAGGGATGAACAATGGAGAAGCGTCAGTCTGGGAGGCTCTGAATAGTTCCCTTGGGAAGACTGTCAAGTTCATTTTTAAGATAACTGTAATGCGTTTTTTATTCTTTATTTTTACATCTCTTTTTCGTCTTTTGTCATGCCTCTTTTGCTACTATTGTTTCTCAATGCACCTTTTCCATTTTTTCTTTAGTCTGTTTCCTCCGTTTCTTTTTCACACATCTAAAAATCTAAGAAGCCTGTTCCACCCTAATTTGTGTATCATCATCCACGTTATCTGTGGCCCACAGCCCCTTTAACCTCCCAATTGGACTGTTGGTAGGTAACACCCCTGCCCCTGACACCACTTGCTGTACCTCGTACCTGACACCGTGGCCACACACCTTACACCCAGCACCATAGCCAGCGTGATACCATGGCTGCACCTCCCACCTGGCACCACGGCCGAACCTCACACCTGGCACCACGGCCGAACCTCACACCAGACACCACAACCACTCCTTACATTACAACCGCACCTCATATCACACCATAGCCACACCTGACACCACAACCACATCTTGCACTTCAATTGCATCTCACACTTGTTACCACAATCACACCTAGCACCACAGCCATACAACAACCGTACCTAACATCACAGATACACCTGACACTACAACCTGACCTCACGCCAGACACCCATAACCACACACGACACCGCAGCCGCACCACAGACCTGACACCACAGCCGCACCACAGACCTGACACCACAGCCGCAACAGACACCACGGCCCGTGGACCATAGTAACTGGGTTAAATTGCCACGTTCACACTGATGAGGCAGTTAAGGCAATCCCTCCATTTGTCTCTGTCTCTGGGCATTAGTTTATATTCCCGGCGCCAGAGGACTTGGTTCGAAGCACCTCATCGACCAGCGGGCGTTTGAGTCACCACTGTACTGTTTTAGCGATCCCCCCTCCACCTCGCCCTTACTTCCTGGGCTTACAGTATTGTTGACCCCAGAAGACATTCAACCTAGTTGCTGTCACTTACCTACTACAAGTTCGGTACTAAGAGCGCAAGTAAAGCCATACACGTATTGCCAAGCGAGTGGTCAAGCATCCGACTCCATCGGAAAAGGGTCCAGCAAAGTCTTGTTACAGGATATTAAACGATTTCGGTAAGTAGTATACCAAACTTGTGCACTAGAGAAAAATGGTAAAGACAAAATACCTCTCCTTAAATTCTGGTGATGGAATTGATCGATCCATGGCTCTTCAGCGACGAATGTTATGAGCAATGACTCTCTGAAGAGTAAGTAAACATGTGTGCGTGTGTGTGTGAAGATGGTCGGGTGATGTACTAGACGCGGCCAACTGTTCCTCCCGCGTCGCATTGAGCCAGTCATTCACGGCGTGTGTGGACGAGAGGTTAACAGCCTGAACGGACGAACTGGAGCTAAAATTATTTTTTTTTCTTTCCCTCAGTCAAGACATGATGAATGGGTTATTATATACTATTATATATGAGAAAGACGTGGCCAAGGTCAACTAAGTGAGAGCCGTAAGTGAATCGTCAGTCGCCAACTTTTGTGATTAAGCGAACAGTTACAGCCACAGCAAACCAGCCTGGTGACATTTTCATCCTGGGATAGCCTACAAAAACTTGTATTGTTTAATATTCAAATTTCGGAATAGATTCGTCCGACATTGATTTTAGACTCTACGACATTCTGCAGCGACAGATTGACGCTCATAACGGCAATTAGCAATGAACATTCATTATATAGATTTTCGATAAGTGCCAAAGATGGTCTTGACTTTTCACGCTCTCCTTATTACATGACAGACGCAACAGATGAATGAGCCAAAGGGAAGAGATTACCTGAATATACATCTTGAAGATGTTGCCTTATTTTTCAAATCTAATTTTTGTTTAAACAGTGAAAAACAAAGTATAGTCATGTCACTGCAATTGCATGAAATATGCTGTTATTACACTGTCATATCAACCAAGTTATTGGAAAACAATTGTTTAGGTGTACATTCTAGAGGCACTCGTCCAGAGCACAGTTACTTGTATATAACTTTCGCTAAGACGGTAGTTTGACACACATCTTGGAGGAGGAGGTAGGAGTCGCCCTTGAACTGCGCGATAAATAGCCACAGAAAACGGGTTTGACGGCGCATGCTTCCCGCTGCGGCCGTCAGATGGCAGTCCGTGCCATCAGCTGATGTGCCTCGCCAGTGTTTGTCTGGCAGCCTTGTGATCGTGTGGGTGTGTCCAAATTCCTCTAGTTTCATGCCGTTCCAAATCGAAATTGACCGAGATATGGAGGAGGAGGATCTCCGTATCAGTGTGGTGGATGTTTATGACTTGGCTTCAGAGATTGGCAAGGAGTTCGAGAAAATAATAGACAGAAATGGACCAGATGCGGTGACTGGGCTCATGCCGAGGGTGATTAGTGCTCTCGAACAGCTGGAGAAGTTGGCGACGAGGCACGAATCCACCTCCTCGTACATCCAGGAGCTGAGGGCGACAATCATACACCTCGAGAACGAGAAGATCGGCAAGGCTGAAGACAGGCAACGCTATGAAAGGGTGAGTAGGGAGGGATGTCGCGGGCCGTTCGGACCACCTCGGTGTTGAGCGAGCGCTTTCTTTGCTCAGTAGATTGTTCCTATTACTTTTGTGCCTGTTGCGCTTGCAGTAAACCAAAGCATGACAGAACACCAGGGTTGGAAGTTGGAGTGGAGATGATCTGGATAATTTTTGCGTGTAAGTCGAGAGGTGGGGTGAGGTCGGTCGGTGGGCGGGCGGTGCGTTTCCCAGCGGGTTAACCTTGCGAGGCCGCGTTGCTTCCCGCATTCCGTGCTAGACCCTCGCGCGGAACACCCGCTTCTCGCCACCTCCGCCCACCCACTCTTACCTCCCTTTACACTTCACGGGTTCCGAAACCACACTTGCTACATCCCACAGGACATGAGAGGCACACACTCCTGGCACCTAACAACTTCCAGACACCACCATATTGCCTGTGCTTCCCCCATAGTGCCATACTCCATCCGTAGCCACATCCTCTATTCTGTTCTTGCTTGCATACATTACGTCAGCAGTACACCATAAGCTCTTCCACACTTTTACTTGCTTTCAGCTTGCATCTCGCCTTCACTTCCTACCACACAGACAGTCCCGCTAGTTGGTCCTCTCACTTCTAGCAAGCTCGCTCAGCTCGTTTCACTTTTATTGTTCATGTTAGATTTTATTTTCCAGGATGCCTGCTAGTTCCACTTCCCACTTTCCCAATACTCCTTTCCCCTCGTTTCCGACTCCCTCACTCTTGGTCCCTTCCTAACCATGGCCCTTCATCACTTCCTACCCTTCCTGCACTGCCAACCCCTTCCTCTACTTTCCTATCCCTCACTCTCTGATCTTACCCTTTCCCCTCAATCCCTACCCCTTCATCACTCCATGCCCCTCCTTCAGTCCCCAACCCTCCCTCATTTCATGCCCCTCCCTCACTTCTTACCCCTCCTACATTCCCCTACCCCTCCCACACTCCATACCCCTCCCTTCATTCCCTGTTCTGGCTCATATTAAAGAAGCTATCGTGTTTGCGTTTCGTATTTGGTCAGAAGGGGCTCCAGGGTGCAAAGCCCACACTAGGGGTTGGGTCAGGTGTGGTTGGGTTAGGTAGGGCCGTAGGCGGCTTGGCCCACTGGGAAGGGGATGTGGGTGCGTTCAGGTTAGTTTTCTAGTTACTTTCATCCCCAGCCTTTCCCTCATGCTTCAAAGCCTAACCCCACTTCTGTCAGGGTACAGCCTTAAGATTCACTTCAAAGCGGTTTATGATTATCAGAATTGTACAACGAGAAAAACTTTTTATTCATACACAAAAAGTCGCGATGGCGTCCTTTTGACTCCTTTTCCCGCATTGCTTCTCCCTTCCTCAGTCCCATATTCCTCCTGCCTTAATTTCTAGTTCCACCCACTCTCGTTATCCTATCCCACCCTCACTCTCTACATTTCAATTCTTATCATCTCCCTTCGCAAATCCACCCTCCAGTCTTGCACCTGCTCAGTCCTCTTGCATACTGAGTGGGAAAGAACCTTGGGGGCAGCCTTCCTTGTTTGTTGCATATATATATATATATATATATATATATATATATATATATATATATATATATATATTGCCTTAATGACCCAGAGAGATAATAGACTTAAAACCCTCCCCACAACCTCACACACGCAATAAAAAAAATCATAAATTAACCACCATGTATTCGAATCTTGGGCGCGGCACTTGGTTCATAGCCAACCCAGCTGTTCATTCTACCCCTCGGGGCTGGTCGATAAGTGGATGTCTTGCTTAGGCCGGGTTATGTATGTGTATGCACACACGATAAAGAATATGGCACTTATAGAGAAAGGGTTATGAGACGGTGCAGTACGAATGTAAAATTCTTCCCCTTAACACAAATAGTGATAGTAAGCCAGTGCACCATGTATCGACGAGCCCCAAGGGGAGGATGAACTGCTATATGTTGGCTCTGGGCCAACTGTTGTTAATAAGAATTAAGGAGACTGCAGAGGTCTCCTGGCTCATACGAGGTAGTTCGTATTTTATATCTTATCATTGATTTAACCTAATTATTAGAATAACTAACGTTTCTGTCTCACGTGTCAGTGTTACATTCTGCAACTTTTAATACTGACCTGACTTCTTTTTTATTCCAATTTGAATGTATCCATACGAGTTTTCTTGGGTTAGGCGTAGTATTTTTAGTATTAAATGCCCTTCACATTTTCTTCCATTTACTATTTGTATGCATTGTTAGTATAAATTTTGGTAAAATGAATGAGATGCCCTCCTTTAAACTCTTTCTTGTGTATTAATTGTCTCAGTTTTGCCACTGGGTTTATTGTTTCACTAATTGTTCAAAATACTTAAAGGACTCATTTGTTTCTTTGTAAAAATGAAAAGATAAAACACAAGGTCTCGTGTCGACAGAATTTAATCGCGTAACTTGTAACTCCCATTCACTTAAGCAGAAAATGGAAAAAGAGCAGACATTTCGTGAACTAAGAGATTTTGATGATAGTGCCTTATTCAGGTCATTCATTTTGTTGAGAACGAGTTATATTACAGGCTTCACGGAGACATAGTATTAACCCAAAGCAATCTCCTCTAACCTAAAGAAATACGGCGTCAGCTATGCTTACGAAATGATTTATACCTTAGAATTCATTCAGTTTGACCATACTTGGAAGGAAAAGTACCAAAAAAGAGAGAGAATACATCACCTAAATACCGTTTTGTATTTTATTGTTAGAAATACATCGTTGCAAGTAAATGTTGCAAATTTTATTGCGCCCCTTTGCCATGTTTATTCATCTATGATTACAGCGTTGCCACGCCATAAACTTCCTACTTTCCTCAGGCATCTGCAACCTTCCCAGCGAAGTGTCTTTGTTCCCACGCTTAGAATCATATTTACTCCGTTGTCGTCAGTCAATAAACTTTATCCAGCGTCATCTATCGGCAGGCGGCGTAAACTCATCCGGCGCCGTTGCTAACCAATACGTGTCGGTCAGTCACGCCAGCTTGCAATTCGTTGGATGTGATTTAACAGTGCGACACGCGGGACTCCGAGCGAATCATGTCCTCGAGGCGAAGAGTTTGAGCTTCGCAGTAATAAACCGTAAGGTAGATAAGATTAGATTGAGATAAATGAGATTGTGTTAAGTTTAAACTGGTGACTGGGAACATGAGACGACGCGGCCAGTAAAGAGGAATGTTGGTATTGCCGTCCAGCGTTATTTATTTTTGTGAGCATGAATTTAAAACGGCGCATTTGAGTTCGTTTTCCCTAATTAAAACTACTCGGCGATTATTTCCCTTGATTTTTAAATGTCAAAACCATTAGGGTCAAACATGCTTTTGAGACGCAGGCTCGAGTAATTTTTGCTTCCTTACACCCACCGTCCATGTACGTGGAGTTGATTGGATAAGCACCTTACTTTCTGAAATTTGAATACGTAATTTGTATCGAATGGGAGCGCAGTTGTTGCTGATGAGATTGCAACATACAAGTATCTGATATGTTTTAAGCATAACATCTGCTCTGTTTACGAAGAGTTCCTATATAGATTTTAGATTACAAAAGGACTTATTTCTTGTCAGAGATGGATGGGAACTCCTAAAAGTTTACAGATACTCTTAATAAGGCTCGTGAATGACTTATTTGTTGACGTCCAGGAACGGATTAATGGGGATTGTTTCATCCATTATTATATGAAGTTTTGATCAACATTCCTTTTATGGGTATGGAATTAAGTCCAGTGCTTATTCTTGGCTGGAAAATCAACCTTTTATTTATTGCGGGAAAATTGCTCGCTTTTTTTTTTTCCTCATGGTGGGAGAATTGCCCGCTCTTTTCAATGGCAAGGAAATTGCTTTCTCTCTTTTACGGGAAAATCACCCGCTCTTTACCATGGAGCGAAAATAACAGGCTGATTTCCATGGGAGAGAATAGCCTGCATATACATAGGGAAATCGCTCGCTCTTTTCCTTGGCCGGGGAATTGCCCAGATTTTTTAATGGCTGTTTTAAGCAGAGAATGTATCCTGTTTTATTAAAGAAGGATTGAGTTAATGGCGCTCTCTAGAAATTCCGGATTTTCGAATATTTCAGTGCATTTCCATCGAGTCTTGTGACTGTTGATTGGGTCAATTGAGCGTGTTTTTTTTTTTTCTTTTTCTTTTTTTCCATGAATGTGTCATTACAGAGGCGATAGATTACATCACTTCCTTCTCGCCGCCGCAGCAGCAGCAGCGCTGGAGACGCCCAAATAAGGTAAGAAGGGCAAAAAGAGTAGCTCAGCCAACCAACATGTTCCTCACCGAGCACAGTTAAGGAGATTCTACTATTAGGCTCAGATTAGGTTTGAATAGATTCGGTTTGGTTAGGTAAGGCAAAGTTTGCTAGACCGGTGTAATTATGTACGTTAAGGTTTGTCTTGTTTGGTTAAGGAAGGTGATTTTCTTCAGGTTTGGTTACTTGATGTAACATAGGGTTTGTTAAGTCGGTTTACTTGGGTAAGTTAAGGTAAAGTTTGTTAGGTTATTGTGGTTAGGTAAGATAATGTTTGGACATAAGGTAAGGTTTGATACATTGGTTCGGTTAAAAGGGGGTATGATGGCGTGATTTGGTAAGGTTTATTGAGTTGGTTTCAATTGGTAAGGTGAGGTTAGGTAGGTTAGGCAAGGTAACATTGGCTGTGGATGGTTAGGTAAGGTATGTTAGGTTGACGTAATCAGGAAAGTTTTGGTAGTTATGGATGATTTAGTTTGTTTGACTAACATAGTGATTTAGATCGCGTTTTATGACCTTTGTTTGAGAAATCATTCGAATTAACGACATTTCACCATTTCTTCATCGCGCTCCCCACTGTCGACTGTAAAATCGAGATTAAGAATTGCATGTATTTTTTCAACCTTGGAATCTCTAGAACCAAACCTCTCTAGCTTGAAAATTGCTATCTCTAGACATTTGCCAGTTAAGCATGATTTTAGGGTTCTGGAAATAATCATAAAAGTACTGTTGTTGTTATAGAAACAAAGTTCTGTAAATGTCCAAAAACTGATTAGAAACTTAGGGTTGTTAACCAGATTATCTTAAAATTCGTAGCAGTTTTACTTGGACAAGGTCACCAAAATTCTTTGGGAAAAAAAAAAGGTAGTTTTTATAGTAATGTTAACTAGGCTCCCAAGGTTGTTAGATTTACAGAATCCTTAACTTTTTTTTTTAACCTGCCAGCCATTGTGGTCTGTCGGCCAGATTCTCAGAATTATGCCTTTTTTTTATTATAATCAGACTCCTTTGATTGGCTTTAGGCAAAATGGTAGGATCATTGGAATATATCCAGAGAAGTTGGCTGCGACCATTACGATGTTTTCTGGGAATCGCTAAGGAAGATGCTAGGAATTGTTTCTTGCCGAGATGGTGATTATCATTGGTTTGATGTTACTTAGCACAATGATTAGTAGCACAATGATTAGTATTCTTAAAAAGATGATTTAGATGATTAGATAGCTGAAATACATTTTGTCTTTTTTCAGATACTGATTTGTGTCAGCTCTTTGTTCCAAGGAGTACCTGCTTCTTCCCCTGCGTCACGCAAATGTTGACATTAGAATTAGCTTTGCCAGATATATATTTTAGTTTCTTTTGATATATAAGATTTAATAGAATGGGAAAGAACAGTTGATTATTTTAGCTTCAAAGTATTCCAGTTAAAAGAAAAATAGTGTACTAAGGAGTATGGCTACTATACATGGTTTGTGAAAGGTGTGCAGTAGATCATATTTCGTTTATATTGTTCTTGCATATACTTTACATTCATTAGAGAGTTAGGAGTGTAGCTACCTGGTCTTCTCCAATTATTTGAAGGTTAGGTAAAGTATTTTAAGTCATATGTATTATCATAAACTAGATAAATTGCGGACCGATCATGGGTGAAAGCATTATTAGGCAAAATGTTGTGGAAAACAAGTGTGTGTGTGTGTGTGTGTGTGTATACCCCCGTCCTTCATGTACCTAAAATGTACTGTATTACCTTGAATTGCCATGAATGAGTAATTGATATCAATTATAGCTGATTTTACAGGGTAATTCTGAACTGAATGTTTCAGGGAATCAAGATTATCATTTACCGATGATTTTCTGTCTTTTTCCTGAAAATAAATCTTTTTGCAAGTCGCACTGAGTATTTATTGCCTTGAAGGCACTTCGGGGAAGCTCCGGCCGGGATGACTCACCATAGTATATGTTGTGCACGCGCTCGGCTGTATACCACACACATATGGCGTTCTCAGTAACTTCAACCTAGTCATGACTCGCTCAGCAGGAAGATAGACATTTTCTCTCTCTCTCTCTCTCTCTCTCTCTCTCTCTCTCTCTCTCTCGTTTCATCTAATGATATCGAGGTTAATTATGATCAGTTTTAAGTTGCTTTTTTTCGATGCGATGTGTTTCATACTGTTAATGAAGTCATGGGTGTTTGTAGGCAATGGGTCACTGTGGGCGAGGCTCATTGGCTGGGTCACCATCGGTGGGCGTGGTTGTGGGGTCGTCACGGCTGGGCGTGGCTCAGTGGGGCCTTCACTGTTGGGCGTGGGTTAGCGCTGCTGGGTTTGGCTCCGCGGGTTCTCACAGGTGGGCGTGCCTCAGTGGGTCGTAACTGGTGGGCGTGCCTCAGTGGGTCGTAACTGGTGGGCGTGGCTCAGCGGGTCATCACTAGTGGATTTGGACAGTGGGTCATCGTCATCATCGTCACCGTCGTCATCACCGATGAATGTCGGTCGATGAGTCATATTCAGTGAGTGTCAACGCGTCATCACCTGTGAATATGATTCATCGTCATCGCATACGCATTCAAGCGTAGCTCAACAGATCTTTTGGTAAACTAGGGTAGATCTAGCAAGTCTTCGGTTGAGTCTAGGTCAGTGGGTCATAACAGGTGGGTAATAGCTTAATGAGTCGTTATTGGTGAACTGAACTCGGGTTCATCATTTATGGGCGTGGTTCAGTGAAATTATAACCTGTGGGTGTGGCTCAGGTTCAGCACTTGATGGGAGTGAGTCTTTACTGCTGGGCGTGGCTATATACAGGACATCCTCCCGTATTTCGTATATTTTTCAGCATTTCAATTTTCCGTAAATTGTGTGTAATAAAAGAAAAAAGTATGGATTTTCAGCATGGGGCTGAGAAAGAGAGAGACTTTGTGAATATGTTTACTCATTTTCAGAAATACAATGACATGTTATAATTTTGGAGCGTATTGGTAAGTTGTGAATTATATCTCCTGCGCTGGTATCACTTGCAAATTTGCATGAAATGCGATTTGCTTAGGGCGTGAATTCGGTGACGCTGTTGTCCATTCAGGTGGATATCCATGCTACATAATTCTTAGAATGTTTGTGTGAAATCTGGCAAAGAGTTAGCTGCATGATATTGTAAGTACACACAGTGCTGTATATTGTGTAGTCTTGTACTACATAGAATAGTATTTTTGATTGCTGTATTAAGGTTGAGTATTTTTAATGGGCAAATGCCTTCCCCAGCATACTATATATAACTAGTTATTTTGGAGTTTTATTTTTTTTTTTTGTATTATGATTGATGCTGTAAAAATTATCATATGACAATTCAAGTCTGGCAGAGGAATGAAAGAGAAGAAACTGGTTCTGTAGTTTTTTTTATTGGAAGCAGAGGTTCGTTTTATCCTGTCGGCCAACTGTAAATTCATCAGAGCAATGCAGAGTTACCTGTACATTTCATTTTAATTTTCCATAAAACTGAAATGATGTGGCCCGTACATATTTTATGTATTACAGAATGACAAGTTTTAGGTCCTGCAATGAATTAAATGATACATGTGTTCACGGAAATATATCCGGAGGGCAGACATATAAAATCAGTCCTACTTGCAGGATCAGAAATATCTTGGTAACAGTTGCCTTGACAAGTCATTTATATATATATATATATGAAAACGTTGAAAAAAAGTACATTTTTCAATAACTATTCATAGTTGACTGATGAAGGCACTATCAGGAGAAAAAACAACTGGACTTGGACGTCAGGAATAGGAGTGAAAAAAAAATTATTTATAGATCCTGTAAGATGATGTTTAAGCGTGCAACAGGTTACCATGTTATTGACCTGATGCAGTGTCAGATGGTGGACTTGTTAGACCTGATGGCCATAATGTTAACACATTGTGGGGGAAAAGACTTATTTAAAATTCAGACTGAGGGTTACAAAGAGAATGAATAGTTTCATGGAATTGTTCTCTGCATTTAAGTGTATTTGGAAATCATGTTGAAGAGCTGAGAGTATATCTTATCTCTTCAAAACTAATGCAGCGAAATGACAGGATTTCTGTCAAGCATCAGGGCTGTTTTGTCATAGATAAGCACGTTCTCTTCTTGTACGCTCCATTTACATAATTGTCATTAAACCAGCACAGTGGAGTGTATATTGAATACTAAGCCATCAAGACAACTACCAAGCAATACATATTCTATACATCTCCAGGGTGTTACAGAATCCAGAAAAAGTTAAAGTTTAATTTTGTATGTACTTTACAGATTAATTATCCACAATATTCATTACTTTTCTAGGTAGAGGCGCCACAGACCCATATTGTTTGAACAGCTGTCGCCATTTCAGGATTACACAAGCCATAAGACCTGCACGTTACTCGGTGCACAGAGCAGACAGTCTGTAATCGACTGAGGATAGGAAGTCATGGGTATGGGTCTGTGTTTGCAGAATCTTCATTCCTGTCTTTTTATGTTATTATTATTATTATTATTATTATAATTATATGCTGCTTGATGAAAGAAATTTTTACGTTCCTGACGCCACTTGGGAACATGAAAAATTGGGGCGTCCTTCCAGGAGTATTAGCAGGGGGGGGGGGAAGCAAAACTTTCCTCCTCTTAAATAAGCAAAAGTAGAAAAGAAAAATAACTGAAAAACACTGCGCCATTTGCTCTCAGCTGAAGGCAAATTAGAGTGGCTTTGAACAGAATTTTATGGTTTTATGTTTAAATATTCTCTGGTAGGGGAATTCCAGATGTTGATTAGAACTGCATAATAGTTTGTTTTTGAAATTAGTTACAGTTTGTGATGAATGGTGACAGCTTTGGATTCTCATATGGTTGAATTGATTGTATTTTGTATTCATCCTTGAAAAGTAAAACTTTGGACTAAAGTTTTTAAAAGACTGATATTCACTTTATTTGACATAGTACATCACTATGGAGATAACCTATATTGAGAATCAGTAGATCGATGAAGATTACATGCATTTTGCATAATGTTACATGGAACTGCATAACCAACACAGCCAAATTGAATAACATGAATCTCAAAGGGAAACAGCTTATTAAATGAAATGTTCAGCTACAGTTTGAAACTCTTAAATATATTCACTGAATCTTATTGGTCCGTCACTAAATGTTCATCTATAATGTATTCTGTAGATTAATGTTGAGTATTTCGTTAATTCATGAATTGTTTATGTTCTCTCAGTTCATCTATAAAGTTGCTGAAAGTGTTCATGGTGAAAAAGATATAATGCAAACTTTTTTTTTTTCATAGCGTTGACTAATAGAATATTAAATGAGGTTAATGTAATGAGAAACGTTAAGACTTTATTTTTGACTAAATTGGTGGACAGGCACGCTCGCTATATTTTAGTTTAATGATCCACATTATCTCACGCTGCATATGGAGAATAGGGGGTTTTTGATAATAGTTTCAGAGATATGATTTCAATCGAGAATTTAACATCTTCCAAAGAATGTGGCTCAGTGGGTTTATCAGTGGCGGTTCGGCACAGTGGGTCTAAAGTGGTGGATTTCCCATCGTGGGGTGGGTCATCATCACTGGTGGACGTGGCTCAGTGGGCCACTGTAGCTGGGTGTGTCCTAGTGGGTCATCAGCGGTGGGCGTGGCTCAGTGGGTCAGTTCTGGCGCTCGCGTTCCAGTTGGGTCATCGCTGGTGGGCGTGTCCCAGCGGCTCATCAGTGGCGGGCGTGGCCCACTGGGTCATCAGGGTTGGGCATGACGTAGTGGGTGATCAGTGGCGGGTGCGGCTCATGACATACTCGTGCATACATGCTCGAAGGGGTTTTCTACGTTATTGTAACGCTAGCGTGCCGCTGGAGAAGCTCTGTGGAGTAGAGTGAGTAATCAGGGTTCTCGGAACCGCGGAGATGCGCATCATACCACTTCTGATTTTCTTCAAAGATAGCTATTGCGCTAAGGAACTTGCGGGGAGGGTTGAGATCTTTTCGGAATCCCCAAACCCCCTTGTACATGGCGTCCTTGAATGACGGCCTTAGTATAATTTGACTGAATCACTCGGAGACAACTTCTCGTCCCGCTGGAGTTACGTTTCGTCCCTTTGATGTCATTTTTACGTCCTTGGTAGTCATGGAGCGAAGGACTGCTACTGCTGCACCTACTATTAGAGAATCCGTTCGGCGTTGTTTGGGACCGAATTTGGTATGTCTCCTCCAGAATTATGCAGTTGACATCTTTATTTCATGAGCTGTTAAAAGTGTGAGATTTAAAACGGGTAATAATGTGGAGAGTGATTTTGGGTTCAGTGTGTAGGTTGTTGGCATACAGGATGTTGTAATTATTGATTCTGACGCAACAGTTTTCTGAGGATGGGTGTCTTGTATGTGTGTCTGAAACAAGGCTTGTACCCTCATTAGCTATCACTCTGGTAGCGGCTTGAAATAACGTATTTCCTAGCACATTTCTCCGTTATCAGCGACTCAAAATTGGCCACACTGCAAACCAATTTTTTGATGTCAAGGTTTGTGATGCGTAGATGTAAATTATTCGAGTCGGGCCTGAGTGCGTCTGGACGTGGATATCACACGCGGAAGTGCTTGACTAGGTCGGTGGGGAGAGTACGTCTATAACGACGCATCTCGGTTTCATAACTAGCCGGAATGTGCTCTAGCGTCTGTTGCGGTTCAAGTTAGGCTGCGCAGAAAATGCGACTGTGGCTACATCATTTATCGTAGTTATTTACAGGAGTGTGTGTCACTAATTTTTTTTTTTTGTTATTTATAGATAGAACTGTAAATGTCAGCGAGATATACACACACTTGGTAATGTCATTCATTATTTTTCCAGGTAAAGAAATTTGTCATTTACATTTCTTTTTTTTGCGGTGATATTTAGGTGCGAGTGTCAGTGTAGTATTTGTTTTATTTATATATATGACTAAGCACTCTGATATTATCTGATGATTGATATATACACTGTTACATTGGGAGAACACAGAACTAAAGGTGTACGTAAGAATTTTCCCCTGGTAGATGTTATTAATTCCAGGTAAGTAACACCAAATATACCTATATATGTTTTTCTCGTCTAACTTTTACGTGTGGTCGATTTGGAGACTCATTTATCTACCTCCAAATACCTGTATGGATTCCCCCTCCCAGGTGCGCATCTGATCAGCCAGGCTGTTTGAAGCCATTGCCGCAGCCACATGTATATTTTTACACTCGCAGGTAGCAAATTTAGCAGTTCCTGAAGTCTTATTTTGACACGATTCACACAGTAAGTTAATTTGTATCGTTAAGCGCACCAGAATAGCTGGATGTAGTTCAGTACTGACAGAGAGACGAACGTCAGAATTGGCTCAGTCTGCTTAAGTATAGATAGATAACAGAGGACGTCAGAATGGCTGACAAGGAAAAGTCTTTCTCAAAATAGAAAATAACTTTTTTTTTTGCTTCAATCAACGTTACCTGGAAACCGCCGGTGGCACCATACTGTATGGCGGTACTAGTGGAGACATATTAGATTACCCTCCTCCCTGGAGTTCACGGAGAACCTGATTGGATTAGGTTCTGTTTTACGATGACATAACCAATTCGCCTGTTCGTCTTAGACGAAGGCTCTGAAGATAGTTGTTGACGGTTAAATGGCCCGTTTAGTCTCGGTCCGCTGGGGCATTTAAGTCGCCATTCACTATCAAGATAGCCTTTGGTGGTGCTATATCGCACCGCGTTGCTGCGCGCGCGCGCCATCTCAGCAGGATTACTGGCCCGCGTAGATTGCAGGGCTAGGCTTTCGTACAGCATCGTGTAATTTGCCTCCCCAGTCCTTCAGTTCGGCAATTATCACTTGAGCGATTTTCATCTGTGTTTATTCATTCTTTATTTTTTTTAAAGTCTAAAGGAAAAGATTGTATTGACTCGAATTATTTGAATAAAGAAATGGAGGAAATCTTGTTTCGTTTGAGTCATCCTCCATGGGCAGATATATGCAGTAATGAATCCCTTCCGGTATGCATTTCAAGGATGACACGGAGAGTCTCTCATATTCATTGGTATGGGACACGGAACTAAGAACCAGTTGTCTGGTCAGACACCACAGAAGCCTCGTAGTTGTTCTGTCAAAATCCATATTGAAGGAGACTTACTTGTTTTTGCTGTTTGTTAAAGGTTTTCATTAGTGTCATCTCTCCATTTCTGGATTGATTACCTTAAATCGCCAAAGGTATGTGCCTTGACTCAGTACAGTCTACACTCCTTTGATCATGCTGATGAGTAGTGGCTGGAAGATATTTAAGGTTTGTGTGTGTGGGTGAAGGGAGACAGACAGACCGTGCATTCGCTTTTTTTTTTTTTTTTTTTTTTTTTTTTTTTTTTTTTACGCTGTGTCTCTGGTGGTGTTGGTGGTGAAGCCTAGTGGGTAGTGGAGTCGGAGGGATGGTGGCGATGGCCCGCGTGTGTGCATGTAACATACATACGTACGTCCTTTGGCTTCCTCACCGTCCGTCCCTTCATGAGTCACCAGGTGTTCTGAGGTTTCGCTCCGTCATTATGTTCAGTTATGGTCTCTCCTGTTGCTGTTCTTCTTCGTTGTTTATCATTTGTTTAGTTTTTCCTGCTAACAGGGTTTTTAACATTAGAATGTGTTGATAGTCGCCCATTTTCTTTTCATGGTGCTAGTTTGTTTATCAAGTTTTCTTTGTTTCAGAATACAGTTTTCTCATATGAGCATTTTTTTTTTCGTTAGATTTAATCTTGTGTCATATTGTAGGTCTCGTCTCCTGTTGCTGGTGTGTGTGTGTGTTTTCGTATGTTGCATTTTTATTTCAACATTGGTTTGTAGTTTAAATGTTAACACAGTCATAGCTTTTATTTCAAGTTAAGTTTTGTTGTTGCACGTTCACCTGTCTTTGTTATTAAGTTTTCACCATTAACGGAAGTTCTGCAGCGTGAAATGCCTAAACTTTTTTCCTCATCTCGAGGAAGATTAGTTCCATAACTTGAAATGGCCAGTTTTGCATTCCTTATGAAAATGCAGTTGTACACCTGGATGATACTTAAGCTTACGCACAACAGGCGCCGTGCTCTGTACACGTTTTGAAGGCTAGGCTGTGTGTGGACTGAGTTGAGAGGATGCATGTGCGTGATCCAGTTCACGGGAAAGAGGAATCGTAGCTGAAAGTAATAGATTATTTATTTTTTTTTACGAAGACGTAAGATCACTATCGCTTTATATTGTTAACAGGCCTACTTTAGCTAAAGACGCCCTGAGCAATATTGGAAATGGGTATATGAAACTTTTTTTTTTTCAAAGGAATATGAATAGGGCTTGGCAATTTGTAGTAGGCTTGAAAGTCTGTCTTGTTAAAGGTTATTAAGGAGGGTAAGCATAAAGCTTTAACTGGGCTTCTGTTACGTCTGTTGGACTGTTGCTTCGCTTCTTCTACGTCTGTTGTACTGTTGCTTCAGCATTTCCTTTGTTGTGTTGGACATTGAAAGTCTCAGGTTCTCTGATGGATTTTGTACCGTGCATTTTTCTCTTGTCTTTGAAGGATACTGTATAACATATCATCTGCTCCTTTGAGGATTTATTGAGAATCCTTTGGTGCTTTGAAGGATATCGCACAACACGAATATCCTTCGGTATCTGGCAGTTAATGAAGTATGAAACACTCGTGGGGGAGGGCCCATCCCTCGAACATTTTATACTGACATACTACTTCTTAAATTTTATATGTGCTGTGTGTGTGTGTGTGTGCTTGAGGCATTCCTAACCCTAACAGATGTTTGCAAACGAAGTGTCATGTCACACCGGTAATGTAGTTTATTCCATGACTGCTAACATTTTGGTTTTTGCAGGTCAGTAGTTGTGATAAGTTTATGTAAAGTGAGTGAATGTCCCAGGACGCAAAGCTCATAACCTTTAAATATTGATCAGAAGTCCGGTTCCAGCCAGTATTGGGTTACGTGACCATCGTCTGTGTGTGATACCACCAGAGACATGTTGTCACGGTGTTAGGAAACGGGGTTGTTTGCACAAAGGCAATCGACCACCGAGTGTGTATTGACGCCTGGCGAAGTACGGTAGTTATCTTTTTTGTTATATTTATGATGCGTTGTAGGGAGAGATGGATATCAGACGGGTGGATAAGCGTTGACGATAATGAGACGAGTACTGTACGTGTTTACATCATGAGACTTGTCACTTTTTTTTTTGTGAAAAAGTAGGCGTAAACCCCCTTGGGCAGGACGCTATAACCTTTGAGCATGATGGCCTGGCCTTTGACCTTACAAGGGTGAGGTCAAATGTTATTATGTATACGTGTCTGCACAGGCGGCTTATAGCAACAGCCTGCCTCATCAGAGAGCGAATCCCAAACTAAACAGAGGTTTAGACGACAGCCGGAAACCATCCCCTAGATGAATGTCGTGCAGCGATAGCGTGAGGTGGAACCTAGATTATCTTCTCTGTAACCCGGAGTAACGCCTGGAGGTAAATATATCTCCGGATCGCGCTGTGTCATCCTGTCTCCAGTTCATCGCACATTCCTTCGTTATTTACACATTTGTGGTTATCTAAGTATACTTTCGCTCGTGTGTTTTTTACACATGCACCTCTCTTCCACACGTCTGTTTGTCATCCACGCATCAACTTGTCTTCCACACTTGTAATCACACACACACACACACACACACACACACACACACACACGCACACACACACACACAGCCTCACCAGCGATGGTAGGTAATCTGCTAGATATTCTGTGTGCTACCTGCCACGCCCAGAATTCCTTGTGGTGTCCCACCATTGTGAATATTAACCCCCCTTCAGCGCAACGGCACGAACCCGGAGCACGACGGTCCTACCCTCGAGGCTGTCACAGCGGTACGACCCCTGAGCACGTTGATGTGACCCCCGTGAGCACAACGGTACGACCCTAGAGCTCAGCGGTACGACCCCTGAGCGCGGTGATGTGACCCCCTTTAGCACAGCGGCACGATCCAACGGGCACAACGACACCGGTCGTGCCCGAGGGTCGTATACCCGCGTTTGTTGCTCGAGGGTCGTACCGCCGCGTCGTGCCGTCCGTCGTGCCGAGGGGTCGTAAAGCCTTCCTGAAAATAGCTCACATTGCCGGATACCGTATTACACAACGGGTGTTGGGTGGCCGGCTGCTGCTGTTGCCGGATCGCGTGCGCGGCGTCGTCTCCTGAGCCTGCCATGCAGAGGTTCCAGTTACGGTCTGGCGTCACAACATCTGCGTACTTGGGGCAGGGGGGGATCGAACCCCGGTTTCATAAGGTTAGTGAGGACGAAGCCGCCTCCTTCCTCCTCCTCCATGCCATGGTGTGTACCAGTGGTGTCTGGATGCAACAGTGGTGGGTACAACTGTGTTGTAGTAACGTATACAGGGGGTTTCAGAAGTCTGGAGGGGTCGTCGTAGGCGTATAAGGCCATAGTAATGGCTTGGAGTGAGGGGCGGTTACGTAACAGTTACTCCCCTCCCCTCCCCAACCCTCTCCTCCTCTCTCCTCCCCTCTCTCCCTCTGCTACTCCCCTCCCTCACTACCTCGCCCGTCCCTTCCTTTCTTAGTTCTGCTATTATATTATTATATTACTGTTGCTCTTATAATTATTATTGTTGCATGTTCTATTATTATAATTTCCATTAGTATTTTATTACTAGAATTATTATAATTGGTATAATTATTATTATTAGTAGTAGTAGTAGCAGTAGTATTAAAGAAACAAGTTGAAGATAGATAATTGCCACAAGAGAGGACAGTGGTAAAGGGGAATCAGTTGGAAACTGAAATAATGATATGGATATTATAGAATTAGCAGGTGTTTTCCAGGGAGTCTTTTGCACCGAGTAAATGTACCAGCCTTTGTTTATACAATCCCTGGCCTGTGGTTCAACCCTCCCAGCACCTGCCTTAGCTCTGTTTATCTTTATGTCTTTCTCTTTTTCATTCGGTGGGCGCTACGCGTCGTTGGTACTCGCAACCAGGTTCTCTCCATTTATACCCACATACAGCCCTTTTGCACATACATCGGACTTACGAGCACACATACACATACATACATACATACATACATACTCACAGGATTTCCATGAGCGGACATCCGGGCGTATTGTACGGACGGGTTTCCCCCCTCGAGGGGGGGGGGGACAGTTTCGGTAAGTCGGAAGTGTCGTTGAATTCCCAGTAACACACCGCCCTTGCGCCCCACACAACACCCGAACCAGTCGGTGCCTCGCGGCGCCAGGTGTTGACTAGTTGTTCCTGTTGAGTGTTGGTTTGCTTTTTGAGCTTTATTTAGTCGTATGGATTTTTTCAGAAAGTTGGGGGAAGGGAAGGAGGGGAGTAGAGAACTCACAGGAAAAGTGTATAGAGTGTGCATGGACAGTCGGGGTTGCAGAGGGTATACGTCTTGGGCGTGCTGCGGGCCGCGGCCTCAAACAGCCTAGTTGTGCAGGATGCGTTTGGCCAACGGGTAGGGTAGATGGCATCAATGCTGCAGGAGGCATCTTGACGGAAAAGTGTCGGATGAGGACCATTTTGTTGGTCGTGTTGCAGAACCGCAACATAGGACGAGGGATCTCTCTCTCTCTCTGGTGTCAGGAAGCGTCGGTGGCGGGGTTGGTGTGGTAGCTTGTGCGGTAGCTTCTACCACAACCGCCGAGTTGTGATGTGATGTGATGGTTGGAGAGAGAGAAAGAGAGAGTCGGAGAGGGAGTGCGTGCTTGTGGTCGCTCGCCACGGGCTGGTCATGGGGGTGAACTGCCTGAGACTGCCTGCTTGCCTCCCAAGCAGGAACCAAGACACTACGAGACTGCAAGCAACTTCTTTTTTTTTTTTTCCTACCAGCCTCATTATGTTATGGTGATGTATAGACCTTGTGGGCTGGATATTTAATGAGGAGAGGTGCTGAGCGGAGGCTAGGAGGAGGAGGAGGAGGAGGAGGATGATAGGAGAGGAAATTACTGTGTGCCGGGAAGGAAATTATTACACCTGGATGGAAATTAGTCCAGCGGCACACCCTGCTATAGCGACCGTACGGTATACAACGGTCGGCCTGAAATACGTCATGAAGGAAAATATAACATTGTTTCGTATTATGTATTTTGGAAGTAGTGCCGTATGTTCTGATGATGTGTATGTATGTGTGTGTGTGTTGGATTGTTTTTAGTTGTTATAGAGGACTTTTAGTCGCTAACAAGTTTTTTTTGCACATTTTTACAAAATAATGGTAAATAATTGAAACCTACTTCCATAGCATTTCTAAAGATACCTGGATGAAGTATTTCGTTTTTTTTTGTGTTGATGTACTGAGTCTCCTTAGATGAGCTTGTGTAATTAGTTGAGAACGTAAACCGGAGCCGTCATTAAACCCGTGACAGCTTGCTACAGGCAGAGTCAAAACCTTATAACGGCATATGGACAGTTAATTGTATGCGGGGATTCGATAAACAGTCAATTTCATACAGTCATGATGAAGAATCTCTCTCATTTGACACTCATTTTTTGTTCAAGTTAAAGTATTTGTCTTTCACATCATGCCCTGTATGGTGTGTATCAGCGTATACCAAGCACAGAATGGATAAAGTGGAAGGAAAGCGCTTAGACAGATAGATAGATGGATGAATAGAAAAAGAGATTTGTAGTTCATTATTCTTCGCTTATATTTTCGGTACAGGTGATGGGCCCGGATTTTCAGGGGATCGTTGTAGCATTGGTGGTATCCAGTGTGTGTGTGTGTGTGTGTGTCTGTGTGTATAGATAGCGCGGGGGGGGGGGGGGGGACGTGTCGCAGTAGAGAATGGCCGGGGAGAGTGGAACATCCGGGAACCGATGGTGGTGGTGACGTATCCGGCAGGTTGGCACAACAACGCGCACGTTGTTTTTTTTCGCTGTTTTTGTACTACAGGAGAGCTGGAGGTGACCGGCTTCTCTCTTGGTGTTGGAAAAAAAAAAAACTTTGGGTCCTCATGTTTACAGGTGTAATTTGTCTCTGTACATTCGCCTGACCAACTTGAAAACAGCTTCGTTGTTCATTTGGTGTATGGGTTTGTTCAGCTATATGTATAGAAACATTTTGAAATACAGCATAAGTATAGAAGTTTGCGAGACATAAGTTTATAGAATTGGAACTGGCAACACTGAGGAAAATCCAGCCCCTCCTCCCTTAAATGAGTAGCAGGTGTGAGGTGCTTTGCTTGTGTAGATGGTTGGTAACATTGACTGTGTGTCACTAGTTTGTAACAGTGCCTAATTGTTTGAGTCGGTGGTTGGTATTACTGTGTGCTCCGTTACGTCAGTGGTTGGTAACACTGGCCGCTCCATTATGTCTGTAGTTGGTACCACTGGCTGTTTTGTTTAAGACGGCGGTTGGTAACGCTGGCTCTTTTGTTTACTTTGATGATTGGCAACACTGGTGGCGTGATTACGGGTAAGGTTAGTAACATTGCTGGGTCATGCCAGTGTCTTACTTTGGGGTCAAAGTTCCTGTTTAAATCAGGTCTTATTAGTACTATACAGAATCAGCTTTTATAAGCCACTGTCCACGTTTGTCATAAACCCCCCCCCCTCACACACTGTAGACCTGCACGCTCTGTAGTGTAGATGTTGTACCATAAAGCTTTTGATATGAATCGCCTGTGTGTGTGTTGCTGAGTCGGCTGTTGTGGCTCTGGCTACTCTGTTTTTGGTGCTTGGAGGTCGTCAGCTGCTCTGCGTGCCTTCTCGTCAAGGACGGAGCATCCCATATATATATATATATATATATATATATATATATATATATATATATATATATGTGTGTGTGTGTGTGTGTATATCTATATATATATATATATATATATATATATATATATATATATATATATATGTGTGTGTGTGTGTGTGTGTGTGTGT
>JAYMFT010192132.1:0-11836 GCA_038088735.1 Panulirus argus
ATATTTCAATTAGGGCCCGGCCTTGATGTGGACTTTTGTCTGTGACTGGAGCCTTCAACATAAAAAAAAAAAAAAAAAAAATTAAAAAGAAAGAAAAAAAATTGCAGAAAATGATATGGTGTAAAGAGTGGTAACTTTTTGTGGCTGGCAGCACTATTGCTCCAGACCCAGCGTCAAACCACTGGGCAGTGTCTCGTGATTTTGCTCAACTATGGGCAAGAGCAATCCGCTGATTTGCCCATCAAAGTTGCCAAAAAGTGTTCGGTGACGGACTTAACACTTGTGCCCACCGGGCACTGCCCAATAATGTGGACACTCCTTTACAGTGTGCTCTGGTTTCACGCACGAAGTATTTTTCAAACCATTCAAGGAAAAGTTTAGTTGTCATCCACCCTTTTTTAGGAGCACAGTAGATAAGTGGAAGAATTTTCACCCTTTTAAAGGCTCTCGGATGAACACCCTTACCAGTTACCATCAGCTTGGTTTTATGTGTTCCTTCAGCATTGCTGCAGCCAAGGATTGCTACCCTATCTTTAGAATCCTCTAGAATCCAATTTCTACCCATCTCTCTATCTAAAACTCCTCACAACTCTCATCTCTCCTTTGACGGTTCTGTAATTCCACCTCTTGACTCAATGAACATACTTGGCATTTCTGTAGCATTCACTCTTTCTTGGAAACCCCACATTATGGGAATAGCTAAGTCTGCCTCTAAGAAAAAGGGTGTCCTGTCTGGATGTTGTAACTTCTCTTCTGAACAGTTGCTCCGATTACACAAGGGATTAATTCGTCCTTGTATGGAGTACTACTCACACATTTGGGGTGGTTCTAGCTCTGTATCCTTACTTGACAGAGTTGAATCAAAAACAGTCCAACTTATGAACTGCTGCAATGTAGGTTCACTTTCCCTCTTCTAAAGGTATTACTTTAGTTTTTGCTCCCGAGAGCTGGCTGCTTGTGTGCCCCCACCATTAGCTAAATCACACAATACCCAATAAGCTGCTGCATCACATGATTATTGTGTGGCCATCTGCAACTCAAGGGTGAGCCGTTTTTATAACTGTTTCTTTCCCTAAACGCAGAAGCTTTAGAACTCTCTAGCTTCTCATGTCTTTCCCAATAACTATGACATGGCACATTTCAAAAGATTTGTTTTTCACATTTTCAAAAATTCAAAAATACTTTCCCTTGTCTTTTCTTTTTCCATTTCTTAATTCACTCTATATTTCAATTGGGGCCTGGCCTTGATGTGGACTTTTGTCCATGACTGGAACCTTCAACATAATAAAAGGAAAAAAATCTTGTGTCAATAGTAAAAGAAAAAATGTCTAGTATCATCAGTGTAGCTGTAAGTAATTGTAGAAGTTAACTTTTGTGCTCATACAAGACATGGTACATGCCCATAGGATATTTCCTCTACATTCGAATCAGCACTCCCAAAAATGTTATATTCACAGTGTTTAAACAAGGAGATGCAGTGTTAAAGAACATATAGTGGCATGGATCATTATGTTGATTAATCAGGCATATGAGAGATCCTTGAGATCTGTATAGGTAGGGCCACACCCACAGATGAGGACTGTCTGGGTAGTTCCCCAGTAGTGTTACACACAGGAGCATAAGCATTTTTATCATCAGGTCCAAAGACTATTGCACAGTGGCAAAATCATAACCAATGAGGTTAGGAGGTGCTGCTACTTCAAAAGTGAAAAAAAATCAAAACTGGGTAAAGTTGCCAAGTTTCAGTACCTCAAGGGAATACTCTAGTATTTCTAGAGACTTGGGTCTCACCCTGCTTTCTCATGGTGACCTTGGTAATATGCCCCTTAGTGGTGGAACTAAAGGGGGAAGCACTATCCAACTCCATAAGAAAAATGCTTTTTAAATTTAGACAAATGCCTGAGGTGTGCTGGGACTTTTTACTTTTTGGACAATTTTGGAGCCTCGCTGCCTTAGGAAACACTGAGCTGGAGCTGCCCTCTGCCAGTGACCTGTCAAGGGTGAGGCGCAAAAGGCTAAGAAGCAGCACTGGAGTCTACCAGTTATGCCAAGAAGTAAAAGAGATGAGCGACTGAGGGTGATGGTGCTGAATGTAAAAGGGATAAGTGGTGAGTAAAAGGAGAGAGCTTGTGAAGTTTAAATGTTGTAGCTTGGATGTGCTAGGATTGGGAAAACCCATATTCTTGGGCAGGATGTGTGGAGTAAAATTGGAAATGATGATTGCAAGTTATGGGAGGGTGAGTAGAAGGAGGAGTGGTATGGATGTGAATGAGTGAAAATTATTGGGGAAAAGGGAAAGAAGGATGTGTAATTTTGCTATCACCAAGAGTGTGGGAGGGTGTTACAGAGCATGGATTGAATGTATCAAGAATATAGTGGGTGAAAGGAAAGATTGGGATTGTGAAGGATGCATGGATATGTGTATATGCGCCAGTGATTATGAAGAATGTACAACATAAGGATGAAATGAAGCTTTTCTAGAGAAATTTGAATGATATGTAAATGGTTTTGAGAATGGGAGAAATGTGGTCGTATTGGGTGAAACGAATGCGAAAGTGGGATGTGATGAAATTGGTGAGATGGTAAATGTAGAGTTCCTGGAATAAATAAGAATAAAAGTTATCTTGTGGACATTTGTGCTGAGAGGGGGTTTATTCCTTGCAAACACCTTTTTTCAGCACAAGATGATCCATAGATATACATAAGAGAGAAAAGCAAAAGGCTTTGATTGACTATGTGGCAGAGGATGAAAGACTGAGAAAGGCCACACTAGATTCTACAGTTGTGAGACGATTCTCAGGAGACAGACTCTGACCATTTCATGGTTCTTGTGGAGATGAGGATCAGGGAGAAGTGGTGATATGGTGTAAGGAAGAATGGAGAGATAAAAGTGTTGGCAAGTGAGAAAATAAATCAGAAAAACTGCTGGGAGGAGTATGAAAGGAAGGTAACTAAAGGCTTAGGTGTAAATGCATTGGGTGTAGGTGTTCAAGATGTTTAGAGAAATACTACTAATTACTGTAGAATTAGCACAGGTTGTAAAGGTTGTACCTCTCTAATCCAGTGATCTGTGTTCCGGCAACTCCCATGGTCAAGCACATTTTGAATCTGCCACCATGAGTTTAGGGAATCTGCCACCAGAGTGGCGCTGTTAGCAAGTTAGCAGCACTAAGGCACCAAAATCTGTTTACAGTGCAGTCAAGCTAATTAACAGTCCTGTTCATTTCTTATATTCAGCTGTATTTTAGCCCTTCAGGATGTCATCCAAGACACCAAGAGGTGCAGAAGAAGGTACTAGAGCTAATAAGCGTAAGCATAAATCATTATCTATGCTTGAAAAGGTGGAGTTACTGAAAAAATTAGATAAAGGAACTTCTGTAAAGACTTAGTGTGAGTACTGTGAAATTGGATCGTTAACTGTGTATGACAAAGAAATAAAAGGAGCAAATTTTTTATTTCTTTGCTGAAAATGAAAGCCAGAAAAGTTTAAAGTTTCAGAAAACTTTGAAAGGTGTCAGGAGTAAAGAATTAGACAGCACACTTGTAAAGTGGTTTAAGCCCTGATGTAATGAAGGTGTAAGCATTTCTGGGAAGATGCTTCGTGAGCAGGCCAAAGTTTTTTATAGAAAACTAAAGCCAGACTTTGACTGTGAATATTCGCAAGGATGGTTACACAAGTTTAAGCGGAGACATGGAATTTCAGTAACATAGCGTGTGCAGTGAAAAGCGTAGTGCTGACATGGAAGCTGTGAAAAGTTTGTGGATGAATATGATGAGTTAGTGACAGTGGAAAACTTAGCCCCAGAACAATCACATAATGCTGAAGAATCTGCCATCTACTGGCATCGTATACCACAAAAAATCCTTGCTCAAGATATTGAGGAGTCTCCATCTAGGGGAAAGGATTCCAAAGCTAGGGTAACAATCCTTGGCTGCAGCAATGCTGCAGGAACACAAAAACCAAGCTGATGGTAACTGGTAAGAGCATTCACCCGAGAGCCTTTAAAGGCATGAAAATTCTTCCACTCATCTACCGTGCTACTAAAAAAAAGGGTGGATGACAACTAAACTTTTTCTTGAATGGTTTGAAATTACTTAATGCATGAAGCCAGAGCACACTGTAAAGGAGCGTCCACACTATCGGGCAGTGCCCAGCAGGCACAAGTGGATGTGTGGATCAGGTGTTTGCTTTGCAGAATGCGTGTGAGAATTACTTAGAAAAAAAAATGTGGATTTATATGAGACATTTATGGATCTGGAGAAGACATATGATAGGGATGATAGAGATTCTTTGTGGAAGGTCTAAAGAATATATGGTTCAGGAGGTAAGCTGCTAAAAGCAATGAAAACTTTTTATCATATCTAAGTATAACCTCCACTCACAATTCTGCTTCAAAGGTGGTTATTGTGCTTATTTCAACATAAACACACTTGTTACATGCCTCAAGGACCTTGAGTCCCCAAACTTTGATGTTATGTAGCTCAAGGCCTATCTCCCTACTTCCACACTTTTCATATCCTTCTTCAACTATCTAAACTCCTACCATGAGACTGTGACATCCTCTCACCTGCATGCCAAGGTCCTCTACCTCGGGGATTTCAACGTTCACCTTAAGGAATGGTTGAATTCCTCACATACGGGTGATGGAGGGATTGAAGCCCTCACATTCTTCATTCTCAAAGATTTAGAGCTAATTACCTCTCACCCTACCCACATTCTTGACAGCTTTGACCACTCTCATAATATTTTGGATTTGTTTTTCACCTCTACTCCATCCCTCTGTAAATACACAATCTGACCCCCATTGGTTCATCTGATCCCACTCCATAGATGTATCAATTCTAACTGCATCTCCCCCTCCAGCAGCCCCTTCTAAGCACAAATACTGGCACCACAACAAAGCTGACTGGAATTACTTACGTAACTTCTTTTCCGACTTTCCTTGGGTTAATTACTGTCTCTTATGTGGTAATGCTTCTGTCTCCACAAAACGCATAAAAGAGGTTACTCTTGAGGAATGGACGCATTTATTCCCTCTTCCTCCAAGACGACCTCTTCATCCAATCCATGGTTAAACTGTTTCTGTTCTGAGGCCATTCAGGCAAGGGATCGGGCACATCAGGCTTGGAAAAACTCTGCTTCCTCTAGCTCCCACTCAGCTTTTATCACTGTCCATAATAGCCACAAGCACGTTATCCGTGATGCGAAGCGTTCCTTTTTTCAAAGGAAGTGCAATAACCTCTTCTTGTCATCCACTGATAGATCTTTCTGGTCTCTAGCTAAGGGCATCTCTAATAATTTCCATTGCTCTACCTTCCCTTCACTTATCCACTCTGACGGTGCTATAGCTGTGTCACCCATAGACAAAGCAACACTCTTTGGTTCCCATTTCTCCTCTAACTCCACCTTGGATGACTATAATTTCTTCACCCCCTGATGCTCCTTTTACTAATTCTATGCCTCTTCCCATAATCTCTTTTCAGACTGTCCAAAAAGCTCTTCTTTCTCTGGACACAAGCAAAGCTTATGGTCCTGATGGCATCCATGCCCATGTACTGAAAGAGTGTACCTCTGAACTTACACCTGTGCTTGCTTTTCTATTACATTTTTGCTTAAAAACCAAAACTTTTCCTTCTCCTTGGAAGCATGCTTTAATATATCCCATCCCTAAGAAGAATGACCGTTCTGACCCCTCTAACTATTGTCCAGTTGCTTTGACATCTACCACTTCCAAAGTCTTTGAATCCCTCCTCAACTCCCATATCTTTAAACACCTCAAAAATCACAGTCTTCTCTCCGATCACCAGCATGGCTTCCATAAAGCAAGATCCACTGGTGATATTCTTTCCTATCTTTCTAATGTCTGGTAATCTTCCCTGAATTTTGGAGAGTCATGTGTAGTAGCCCTTGACATATGTAAGGCTTTTGTCAGATTGTAGCATAGGGGTCTCATCTTTAAACTCCCCTCTTTTGGTTTCCCTCCCTTACTTTGCTCCTTCATATCTTGCTTCCTCTCCGGCCAATCTTTCTCTGTGGTTGTTGATGGATTAACCTCTCCCATTTTCTCCATCAACAGTGGTGTTCTTCAATTTTCTGTCCTGTCTCTTACACTTTTTCTCATTTTCTTTCACTGATTTCTTCTCCTCCACAAACAATCCAATGCACTCATATGCTTGACGACTCAACACTGCAATGATCCACATCGTTCAATTCTGCTCTCTTTTCTCTTACTCGATCTGCATCTCATCTTGAGACAGCTTCCTCAATAAACTCAGATGTGGACAGGATATCTCAACTGGATGTACAAAATCTAGTTAAGTTTAATGCTTCCATGACCCAATATCTACCTACTTCTCTATCGAAAACTCCTCACAACACTTGTCTCTCATTTGACAGTTCTGTAATTCCACCTCCTGACTCAATGAACATACTTGGTATTACTGTAACATCCACTCTTTCATGGAAACCCCACTTTATGGGAATAGCTAAGTCTGTCTCTAAAAATCTGGGTGTCCTGTTTAAATGTTGTAACTTCTTTTCTGAACAGTTGCTCAGTTTATACAAGGGACTGATTCGTCCTTGTATGGAGTACTGCTCTCACTTACTTGACAGAGTTGAGCCGAGAGCAGTCTGACTTATAAACAGTCCCAGGCTAACTTCAAAACTTCGACTTGCTTGCCCTACACCGCAATGTTGGTTCACTTTCCCTCTTCTATAGGTATTATTTTGGTTTTTGCTCCCAAGTGCTAGCTGCTTGTGTGCCCCCACCACTTGCTAGACCATGCAATACTCGGCAAGCTGCTGTGCCACATCATTATTGTGTGGCCATCGGCAACTGAAGAGTGTGCCGTTTTGATAACCATTTCTTTCCCTACATGTTAAATCTTTGGAACTCACTACCTTCTCAAGTCTTTCCCAATAACTTTGACCAGGCACATTTCAAAAGACAGGTCTTTCACTCTTAAAAATTCATAAATACTTTCCCTTGTCTTTTCTTTTTCCATTTCTTAATTCTCTCTAAATTTCAAGTGAGGCCTGACCTTGATGTGGACTTTCATCTGTGGCTGGAGGCTAAAGAGAGAGAGGGGGTTAGGGGTGTACCAGTAGGAAGAGAGGATAGTGAATGGTTTGCAGTGAAAGTCAGTCTGTGGCATGGGTGTGTGATGTCACCATGGTTTCTTAATCTGTTTATTGGTAGGGTGGTGAGTGTATCATGAAATTATGATAGATTTGGCCGAGTCAGTCATATCCATTTTCTATCGTTCTGAGTACCAACTGTTTTGGGAACTAAGAGCCCTTAAGCATCCTTTGTTGTTTGTATTCAGTCACCACATTGCTAGAGCAGGGTCTTCTAGCTGTGTTCTTGATTTTACTGGTATTCATCAATCAGGATGTCAATTTGGAGTGCACTATGGTGTGAGTTAACCTCTCCATTATTTTCAGTAGAATATTTATATATGAAAACAATAAACTGTTTTGGTAGTGCAGCCTTAGGCCTGAAAATTAACAATATATAAAATAGGTAGGGATTTAGTTTACAATCATTTACATTCTTGGTGCTTATAAGTACAATCATTGATTGATAAGTAAAAAGAATAGCAAATAACTTATTACATGATCTGGTGAAATGAAGTATCAGGCGCAATCTGTGAATTTTCTGTAATGCAATGTTATGTACCTTACGTTGAATAAATATGCTGAATGCTGTATGCAGCAGCAGTGCACTAATATCTTGATCACATTAGAATTCAACACCAAGCACAATGGCCCTAACAAGCTCTAAGAGTCCACCTTCACCTGACATGGACAGCCTTAAGAGATGGCGAGATGCAGCCAAAGGAAAAGAGATGGTGAGGTGCAGCCAAAGGAAAATTCCATAGAAAAATTCAATTCTTCAACAGCTATTTGAAAAAGGGCTCATCCAGTGAAATGTCAAAAGTTTTATTTAAGGAAATAGAAAAGTGTTCTGATGACACTGAATCTGTACACAGAAATTATGGAAACTCTTTATGAGTCTGACTTTGATGCATATATTGAAACATTGTTGAATGAAAAATCGGAAATGTTCTGCCTCCTTTAAGACAAGATAAAGGAGGACTCAATGAATCAAAGTGAAGGGACAATAAAACTGGAAGCATTTGATCCCTGTGTTTATGGGGAAAATACATGATTGACCTACATTCAAGGAAACTTTTGACAAATTTGTTATTCCCCAATGTGACAAGGAACCTTATGCTCTATTCAAGTGTCTGGACTCTGATGCCAGGGAACTTGTAAAAGGTGTGGAGGATAATTTTTCTGCTATGATGTCAAGGCTTGAGGAAGAATACAGTCATACTGGAACTTCTAATTCGAGAGCAGAGTATTTTGAGCCATTGAGGTGATGATAAGCCGGTCAAAGTACACGCACATAATGTCACTTGTGAAATGAGTTTTGATGGTAAAACAGATGATGTTCATGTAAATAATCTTACTTTAAATGAACACTCTATTTGACAAGTGTGTTGGAACCTATTAAGGGAAGTTAAAAATAGCCAAGTAGAGTGAGTATCAAAGACAAGTATCCAAATTCATGCAAACCACAAATAATGCTATTAAATCATTATCTAAGAATACAGCTGCTCCAGGACGACAAGGGTAACCAGATGGGTGTTGGTTTCACAAATCAAGCAGTCACGCAATACAAAAGTGTTTTACATTTTCAAAATTAAGTAATGATTAAAAGATGAATTCTCTTCATGGGAATAATGCTTGCTTTTCATGTTTAAAGATTGGTCATTCTAGCAAAAATTTCCAGAGGAAGGTATTTTGTGAAATACAGGTAAATGGGAGCACATGTGGTCACACTCATCATACTTTGTTACATGATATTTCTGGTAACAAACCAATATAAGCTACATTGTCAAGTACCAAGTTAATGGTTAGTTATGTTAAAAGTAAGAATCCAGGATCAGAGGTGTCTGTAATAACCCACAGAATGGCAAAACAGTGTCACTAAACTCATGAACTGAATAGTAAAGTATATAAGGTGCCTTTAGTAGACATGAGTGGTAATGAATGGGAAATCAAAGCATGTGGTATGGACAAAATAAGCTCTCCTGTTGACAGAGTTGGTCTATCTGAAGAAGTCAAATTGATTAATGGGGAATCATTAGGTATCATTAGACCTGAAGGAAATCTGGATATGCTTATAGGGGTAGATTATGCAGGTCTGTTACCTCAAATTATAAAATCTGTTGGTAATGTTCAACTAATGAAGAATATGTTTGGCTATTGTATCAGAGGATTGCATCCTTCAATACATTTGATTTACAATAAATCTTCTGTTTAGATAAGCCATGCAAGTGTAAGTTACAGTCCTCATGAATTGAGTTTCACTCCACTGACTAAGTTAGAAGATCAATTTGAAACTATGATGTCCAATGAGAATCTGGATATTCAGTGCACCCCTAAGTGTGGGAACTGTAAATGTGGTAAATGTCCATTTCTGGTAGACACACCATGAAGGAAGAAAGGGAATTAAAGATGATAAGTGAGGGCAATGTTCATGACCCAATTAGCAAGAGGTTCACAGCTTCCTATTCCTTCATTTCTGACCCTAGTAAGCTGCTAAACAACTATTCTCAAGCTCTATCTCATCTTAGATCCACCGAGAAGAGATTAAACAGAATAGGTGACCAATACACATCTCAGTATTAAGAAAAATTGATGATATGGTGTCAAGGGGCATTGCTCGTCAGTTATCTACTGAGGAAATTAATGCATATGATAGTCCCACATTTTACCTTCCCATCATGGGGTCTTGATGCCAAGTTCCACATCCACCCCTGTCAGAACAGTTTTCAACTCAACTGCGAGCTATATGGGGATCTCATTAAATGATTGTCCTGATGTTTTAGGCGATATGCTTGGGATATTGTTGAGATTTTGCCAACATGCTGTAGCAATAGCAAGTGATATAAAAAAAGATACATAACACAGTCCTTATTTCAGAAAGAGATCAACATTATCATAGATTCCTTTGGTGGAATATAGGAACACAGAGGGAGGCAGATGTTTATGTCCTAACAACAGTAACATTTGGAGATCGACCAAGTGGAATAACTGCCACACTAGTTATGCATCAAGCTACACATGTATGATGAATCCTGACTACCATGTGACTGGGAATAGGATAACCTCTGCTTCCTATGTACATGGCTTGTTGACTAGTTTACCTGATATACAGTAATCCCTCGATTTAACGGACTAGTATAGGGGGGAAGGGTGTCCGTTAATGCTGAAAGTCCATCAAAATGAATACAACCATTTTTTGATACAATACAAAATATACAGTAATACAATATACAGTTCACATGCTTTCTATGAACTCCTCTATCACTTGATGCCATTTTGAATTGTAAGGCTTGCAAAATCATTTAATAATAAAGTCACAATTCTCTGTATACAACCTGATTGCATGATAGCTTGAGGCAGACTAAGAGAGCTTTCACACCAAAATGACACATTGCACGTGGCATGCTATTTAAAAATGAACCTTTAGAAATAAATGAAACCTTTCACACAGGAGTGGTGTGACACGTTGCGTGTGCCATGTATCACTTGGATGCCACACTGGGATTAGACTGGATCGTTTTTCTTCAGCGTGCGATATGCAACCTAGTCCAGTGTTGTAAAATCTAAAGGAGCTTTCACAGCAAAATCGTCAATAACCAAGATAATATTGATATGAATAATATCAAAGATCCAAAAACTAGCAGATTCATGGTGTACGCAGCGGATTTTGAAGAGCTTTCTAGCGAATTTTCACCAGCCACATTTGACAAGACTGCCTGGGTCGTGCAGTCTGTAAAGAGGAGTAAATGATTTCTTTGTATTCTCGTATACAGTTATTCAGCATGCCCCTCCCAGAAAGTGAGACATTTAACGTAAACTTTGTGCAAGTTGTTGAAATGTACATGTATTTGTATGATACAACAACATCGCCATATTACAGCTCAAAGGATGAGCCTTGCAACTACATAAGCACTGTGAACCCCTACATTGTCTCTCAGATACAGATGTACCCATCAACTCTTCTTTCATTTTCTTCTGCCGATTACAACACTGATAAGAGCAATTATATCGGCATCATCATCCAATAATGACATTTTGTGAACTGAGCAGGGAAACCATACATGAGCCACATGTCACTTGTCATTTTGGTCTGGAATCATGGTGTCATATGTCACTTGCCACTTGCCACGTGTCACGTTGGTATGAAAGCTCCCTAAGACCGAAACAAATCGAGTATACCCCACGCTATCGAAAAACAAATGCAATATGAAATGTGCATGGTGCAGCATTTGAGATCTTTATCTTCATGAGTTTTTTCAGTTATTAATTAATGTATTATCATTTGCCCGATCTCTTGAATCCAAAATCAACCCCACATTTCACACCAAGATGTAAGTAATTTTCAAGCATTTTTATGATATTTTGTTAGTCTTTTTCCTTTAGTATACTGAATAATACATTACTGTTCAGCACTCAGATTAAGCGAAATTTTAATATAATTTGCACTGTCCTCCCAAATATTGAGTTTAATCAGTCATGGGGTTACTTAATGGTAGAAGAAGGTAACAAGGGGTACAATAGGAAAAAAGAATTTGGACGATACTGTTTTAGTTATCTGTTGACTGCTAAAGGTAAGCTTGCCCCACAAAAACAAACAACCATACCAAGATCTGAACTCAAAGCAACTGTTTTGGCCTGTAGGTCGAAGCCCTCACATTCTCCATTCTCAATGACTTAGAGCAAATTATCTCCCACCCTACCCATATACCTGATCGCTAT
>JAYMFT010192143.1:0-11835 GCA_038088735.1 Panulirus argus
TCCTCCAGAATTATGGTCCCCTTCCAGTCCTCCAGAATTATGGTCCCCTTCCAGTCCTCCAGAATTATGGTCCCCTTCCAGTCCTCCAGAATTATGGTCCCCTTCCAGTCCTCCAGAATTATGGTCCCCTTCCAGTCCTCCAGAATTATGGTCCCCTTTCCACCCTTCCAGTCTTCTTCCATCTGTCTGCTCTTCCTCCAGCCGTCCCATTCCCCCTCCAGCTGTCCGGTCCACCGCCCCTCCCTCCCTCCACCCGGTCCACCACCCCTCCCTTCCTCCCTCCACCCGTCTCGTTCCCCTTCAGCTGTCCTCTTACCCTCCATCCAATACATTGTCCCTCAATAAATACATCTCTGTCATGGCTGTATCGGGGCCAATCCAATGTTCTTAATGTTGTTTCCTTTTGTAGTGTTATTGGTAAAGGCATTTCTGACGTGTTTTGAATCTTTATTTTTTGCTCTGTATGATTGATTATGTATTATATTATTGTTATATTATTTTATTATATGTTACTGGTTCTTACGCTTCAGGAAGTAGCCAGAGTTTATTATGACACGGGACAGTTTTGTGTCATGGATTAACTGATGTTCTTGTGAGCCTAGAATTGAGGAATGTGTCACGCTTACCTCCCCCCTGTGTGTGTGTGTGTGTGGGTGTTATGTGTTGTGGATGTCCCCCCTTGCGGGAGCACTGGTGCTGATGGCCCCAGTGTGTTCCTTCGGACTGTTATATTTTGACTGGCTTCTGGACTCGTAATCCTTTTGTGTATTCTGGGTCATTGTATTTCTCATTTGTGATTGGTATTTATTGTGTATTTCTCATCTGTGATTGGTAGCTATTGTGTATTTCTCATTTGTGATTGGTAATTATTGTGTATTTCTCATTTTTAATTGGTAAATGTTGTGTATTTCTCATCTGTAATGGGTAATTACGATACAGCTGAATCGTATCTTTGTGAATGAATGGAGAGTTTCATACTGAAGTTCGAACCGATTAGCTCCTCACCTCGACCTCTTCTTTCGTCTCTATTTAGGGTTCGGTTCTCTTCATGTAGCCTTGATGCTGAAGGCTCCTGTGCGGACAGCTATTGTTTTGCTCGGCTGAAGGCTGGTTCAGAGATGAAATGGGAAACACTGGGGAAAGGAAGGGCTTGCCGGCAGAAATACGGGCGTCGAACGCTGGAGTGGAACCACCAAGTCAAGACTGTGACTGTCAGCGAACACAACTTGAGGATTACGCAGCGCGTCGCCCCCCGTATACCACATCGATCCAATTTGTCCCATCCCATCCGCGCTCCTTGCCCTCCTTCATCCGCTGTATCGATCCTGGTACTAAATACATCCACCAGCCAGACTATTCTAACAAAAATATGACATGATTAATATGTCCCGCGAGTATAAGATTTTAGATACGAGGTGATTAATGGAAGCAAATCAGTATACTGGACTAGTGCAAATTTCATTGGTGGACTTTAATCACACCCTGGTTGGATGGGACCCCTAGTAAGATGGTAAATAAGATGATGAATTAACTGTCTCTTGAAGCGCTTGTAGAGAAAGATATATACATACATACGCGCGCACATACTAAAAGATGAGAAGGATAGAGAAGCTAGAGGGCATAACGGGAGAGTTAAGCCAGAAATTTGTTATAAAAAGATATAAAGAAATGATTTTATAGCGTAAGAGTAGAGGAGGAACGGATTGTACTGAGCGGTGATATAGTGAATGCTGACAGCTTACGTTGTAGAGCTCCCTCCCTATACTGAACAGTTAGGTAATGACACACACACACACACACACACACTCACACACACACACACACACACCTGGGCTATAGTCATCATTTCTTAAGACTCACCATCTTATATACACATTGTTTCGCTCGCCACGATCGCCGTTACGGGATGTGACGTGTGTGTGACGCTGGCCGGGGTCGTGTGTCCTGGGCAGGAGTGCACCGATCGTGTGGTGCGTTTGCGTGTGCGTGTGCGTGGATGGCGTTGCGTGTGGGGGGTTGCGGTCCGACCGACCCGTCAGTGTGATGTAAGGTTAACATGTCTCCCTCGGCCACCGTGGAACCACAGCCCGGCGGGGCGCGGGGGAGAGATAGTGGCATGACATTATCTTGATGTGGGGCGGGGAGGTGCCCGGACCCCAGGACTCTGGGACCCTAGGAGCCCAGGAGCCTAGGACCTTAGTATCCCAGGAGCCTAGGACCCTAGGAGCTCAGGACCCTAAGACCCCAGGACCCTAGGGCACTATGACCCCAGGAACCTAGGACTCCAGGACCCTAGGAGCCCAGGACCCTAGGACCCTAGGACCGTAGAACCCTAGGACCCCAGGAGGCCAGAACCATAGGACTCTAGGACCCCAGGACCCTATGACCCCAGGACCCTAGGACTCCAGGATCCCAGGACCCTAAGACTCCAAGACCCTAGGAGCATAGGACCCTAGGAGCCCAGGACCCTAAGACCCCAGGAGGCCAGAACCCTAAGACCCTATGACCCCAGGAGCCCGGCCTTATTCTCCCTACCTTGGGACTTGACCTCTCGAAGTCATTATGGCAACGTACCATGATACTGCCCCATCTCGTCAGAGTGTGGACACGTATATAGACTTATAAGTTTACTCCCATTATCTGAGGAATTCGGAGATGTTTCATCCGTCTCAAGTGATTATAATAATTATTTACTTGATAAGGACACGTATATATAGACAAGTAATATTTTACTCCCATTATCTGAGGAATTCAGAGATATTTAATCCGTCTCAAGTGATTATAATAATTATTTAGTTGATAAGACTTTGAACAGATAAAGGGAGGCCATAAGAGATGTCTTGGAGTCAATACTCCAACACAATCGATCACGTCTCTTGGAGGAGGAGCGGGTGACTTCAAGCCTCGGAGCTGGCGGCATGATTATAAAAAGTCAGACTGAATATGTAAAGCGATTTCTAAATACTCTTGTAAATGTAAAATGCTGTACTTGGGGACGGAGGGGGGGGTACCCTCCTCCGGGGATGGGGGGGGGAGTGTGTAGGCTAGATCCAAATGTCAGTTGGGAAGGTCACTCGATATCGCCGTGGGAAAACTTTATGTAAAGTTAGATCTAACTAAGCCTGCTGCCACTGCTGCTGCCCTCCTTACCGCTCCTGCTGCTGCCGCTCTTCCTGCTGAAGGTCTCTCGGCTGTAGCCGTAGGCGTCCCCGCAGTGAGGGTGGGGGTCGAGTCGCCCCCTCGGACGCTTCCGATGGCTGGATGGTCCAGCGGGTGTTCGGCATATCCAGCAAGATTTTGAGCTGGCGGATTTTAAGGATTTATTTTTTTTTTTCTTTTTAAGAGACTTTAAGGAGGAGCGTCGGGCCGCCACAGTCCACCGCCTGTGGCTCACGATGAGCTTGGGTGTGGAAGAAAGCGGTGGTCCCTCCCTGAGGCGCCCTGGCTTACAATAGTTATGATTTACTTCTGCTTTTTTCCTCTTCGGGAGTTCAGCTGCTGAAGGCTTTGGGTACATTGCCCTGGGACGGTAGATTTGTTGGTCGTTGGTTTATACGTGGTTTGGGGACGCCCTTGTGGGAGTGGGCGAAAGGGGATGTTAGAGACGCAGTGGTAGTAGCACCTCCACCCACCTATGCCCACCTGTGATGCTTAGAGCAGCGGGAAAGGCGTTGTGGCGAGAGCCACACGGATGATGGAGACCTCAGTCCCTCCTGACGAACCCGGCTTACCGTGTAGTGTTAATTATTACGACGTGTCGTACGAGCGCTGGGTGCCGCTGGGGGCTTAACAGCAGCGGACATGTGTTGCGAGAGACGGGCTGGCGTAACCCGGGGGGGGGGGGTCCTTCGTTGAGGGAGATGGGTCGGGGGTTAGTTTACTGATGGAACCGCTCGAACGCGATGGTCCGACCCTTAGGGGCGATGGCCTGGCATCTGACCCCGCCAGGAAGGGTCTTCGTTAGAGGCTAAAAGGCCATTTTAGCCCAAGAGTCGCCCCTTAGTGCCAGTGGTTGTTCAAGGGGAGTAAGTTCGCCTCTAACGACAGGTGGAGTAAAACTGATTTTGGTGTAACTCATTTCCCTTGCACGGCGTGGAAGTGTTTCGGATTTTGAAGGTCAGAATTGATCCCCAGAGACGAGGGTCTCGGGGAAACCCTTTCCCCCCGTGATACCGGGTGTTTGCAGCGGCCTTGTCTGTGTCTGTCTGTTTGCGGGTCCGTAGCTCACAGTCTGTCCGTCTGTGGTCCCGCTAATTAGCTGTCTGGCTAACTGACCCGTGCGTGCGTGTGTGTGTGTGTGTGTGTGTGTGTGTGCAATCACCTATTTGTACCGTACGGGGAGGGAGTCGTGTTCAAGCACCTATTTGTGATTACGTATTTATATTGCACGGGGAAGGAAGTAGAATTACACTCGTGGGCGAGCCTCCTTCTCTTGAGCGTTTCCCTCGGCGTTAACAGTTTCCCCAGTCCGTTCATTCCATCCGTCCACCCACCGAAAAAGTACTTCTGTACATCTTTAGAAATAAGTATCTTGCCTCATTTCATTCCATGGCCTCTGGCTACCCAGTCCCTTACATCTCTCGAAGAAGTGTTCACTCTCTTCGTCATCACAACGATTTGAAAAGTCAGAAGTCGTGATCAGGATCACTCTTTCAGTCTACCTTTCTTCCAGGATGGGCAAATTCAACGTTTCTAACCTGTGTCCGTGAGGCCGATGATCTTTTTGATGTTCGTTGCATCAGTGGAAAAGTGATCGTTCCGCCAGCGACAGGTTGATCATTCCCTTAGCGCTAGATTAATCATATTATCAGTGGACCAGTCTGTTCGGGATGGCATCAAGATGTCCACACGGACAGTGATGACAGCAGCTGTATCTGTCGAGCCGAAGGGTGTGACCCGGCATTGGCGTTAGCGGGACAAACATGGAGGGAGGGACGCCCGCCTCGGCCCTTATAAATTGTGAGCCAGTTATTGGATTAGTGTTAGCCAGGTGGCGCCCCCCATCCTGCATACTGATGACGCCTTGACCCCATACCTCCCTCTACCGTGGCCCTTCCTTCCAGTGGCCTCCATCTCTCTTGGCTTCACAGGGACGAGTCATCTGCTGCTGGACCGCTTCCTTCATACTGGCCCACTGTATGTCTTCTCTGCCTTTGGAAGTCTGGTTTTAGATGGACACTGTGTGTGTGTGTGTGAGAGAGAGTGAGGTTCCGTGTGTATGTTTTCGACACCTCTCCACTCGCTGACACGTCTTTACTCTGCCTGACACCTTCCCACTCTCCCCTGACACCTCTCCACTCTCGCTGACACCTCTTTACTCGCCCTGACACCTTCCCACTCTCCCTGACACCTTGCCCCTCTCCACTCTCCTTGCCTTCTCTACACTCTTCCTGACACCTCCATACTCTCCCTGCCTCCTCTCCACTCTCCTTACCTTCTCTCCACTCTCCCTGACACCTCTCCATTCTCCTTGCCTCTTCTCCATTCTCCCTGCCTCCTCCTCCTCCTCTCTCACTCTCACCTTCAGTATCATGTTTCCTCTCTTTCCTCCTTACTCTCTTTTCCTGTCTCGTCGGCCACCCTGACTGTGTCTCTCGCCTGGGAGTGTGCAGGACTGGGGTTCGACGCTCCCACGGGACTGTTTACCCTCGATGATTGCTGTAAATTCACGTACGGTCGTGTGGTCTGTGTCCTCAACCGCCCCTTCCCTTCATCTTCGCCGGCAGTTTAACTCTGTTTTCCACTTCACCGTTCCTCCCTGTTTCCTGTCTGGTCCTCTCCATGGTTCTCCGTCCTTCGCTATGATCTATTTGCCTCCGAGTCTGCTTTACGAATTTGTTCTTCGTGTTCTTCTGAACCATTTAACCTTCCCCCCCCCATCTTCTTTCGGTGTTATTCATTCGTGTCTCGTTCCCCATTTTTCACTGTCAGTTATACACAATTGTTCTTCTTTTTTCCTCTACTCGAAAGTATAATTTTCTGTGTTGTCATATCTGCACCTCCCATCTGCCCTGTTCCCTTATTTATCATGTTGATTCTTTTATTTCCTTTCTTTCTTTTTTCCGATTGTTCGTATCCATGTCCTGAACAGATGTGCACTTCTGGGGAGGTAGGACACGGTGGGGGAGGTAATGAGGAAGAGATGGCCTTTGTTGTCTCCCCAGTGTAACGCGTGCGATGTCGTCTCCCCAGTGTGATGCCTGGGATGTCGTCTCCCCAGTGTGATGCCTGGGATGTCGTCTCCCCAGTGTGACGCCTGGGGATGTCGTCTCCAGTGTGACGCCTGGGGATGTCGTCTCCCCTGTTTGACGCCTGGGATGTCGTCTCCCCAGTATGACGCCTAGGATGTCTTCTCCCCAGTGTGACGCCAGAGATGTCGTCTATCCAGTGTGACGCTTGGGATTTCGTCTCCCCAATGTGACGCCTAGGAATGCTGTCTCCCTAGTGTGAAGCCTGGGGGTGTCGTCTCCCCAGTATGACGCCTGGGGATATCGTCTCCCCAGTGTGACGCCTGGGGATGTCGTCTCCCCAGTGTGACGCCTGGGATGTCGTCTCCCCGGCGTAACGTGCGGGAATGTTGCCTCCCCAGTGTGACGCCTGGGATGTCGTCGTCTCTCCAGTGTGACGCCTGGGAGGTCGTCTCCCCGGCGTAACGTGTGGGAATGTCGTCTCCCCAGTATGGGGCTTGAGATGTAAAACCAGTTTCTTGTTACTGAGGTGCTTCCCCGGTGGGTGGGGGTGTCGAACCCATGTATCCATCAATGACGTTGTTGCTACGTCATGTAGTAAATGCTTAGGGAAAGTAGTCACCCCAGTGGCTTCTCCGGGGTGATGTCCTGTAGCGTGTATGTGACGTCCGCTGCGGTTATCTCCCAGTGTGAAGTTCCCTCAGTGTCCTTTGAGTGTGACGGCTGTGTCCCCGCGGTGCGTCACATACTGTTAAGTGTCCCCTTTCGTGTGACGTTCCGTGATGTGTAAGTGTGACGGCAGTAAATATGAATGCATATTTTTGTCACATATTCTTGTATACCTTCTAACTTCTCCACGGTGTTTCTTGACCTCCTGTATTATGCTTTATTCTAACTTACTTCCATCACTCCTCCCTCCACCTTATTCCTCCCTCCTTTCCCATAGTCCCTCCCTCACCTCCGTCACACTGCCACTTGCCCCTCCTGCACTGCAGCCCCCTGCAGTGTCATCCTCCCTCCCCCTCCCTATCCATCAGCCTCCCTGCCCTGTCATCCTCCCTCTCCCTGGCCCTCCATCAGCCCCCTGGCCGTGATGGCCAATATCACAATAATCCAACAACAATTGTGTTGGGTAATGGATCACGGGGAGAGAGGGGCCGACGCCTCCTTCTCAGTATACTCCACCCTCAAATTAAGGTTTTATTTCAGTTACGTTTGGCAGGACTTGCGCTCGTTTCTGGGGGTGAATTAGGCTCGGGAGGGAGGGAGGGAAGAAGGCAGTGGATGAGAGGAGACTGTGGGAGGGAGGCTGTCATTGTGGGGGGAAGGGAACATGAGAGGGAAGAGATGATGTGAGGGTCAGTAATGTAGAGGAGGACTCCGTCCCATCTGCCTTGAGTCACATGATGACTAGAGACTAGTATTTGGATGGCTTGCGAGGTACTAGGACAGGTCTTTCTTGCCGTCTGCCGTGGAGAGAGAGAGACTCTGCCTATCTCCCTACCCGTAAGAACCTACGACGAGATGTTTGCCATTAAGCAGGAGCAGCGCGTAGCGCTTAACGCGGGAAAGTTTGGAGTTAAGAACAGTCGTGCGAGTTACGTGCTGTCGAATGTTATACTCGAGGGGAGGAGAGTGTGTGGGTGTGTAGGTCCTCAATGCCAGCGACCAACTTGCGTGTGAGGCATGAAAAGACAGCATTCAGGGCCAGGGATAGGAACTTGACAGCCGCTATAGTGCAAGGTCTTAATGGAGAGAGACTCTAGACGTTAAGATGAGAGATGGAAGATGGATGTCATCGCCTGCTTGCTATGTCACATCCAGTTTTTATCTCTGTCTCTGTCTCTGTCTGTGCGTCCTGGGGAACAGACGGTCGTCGGTATTTGCAGCATGAACAGCCAGGAAGTGTCGGTGTGTCCGTCGCCTCTGTTGCGTTTCCGGTAAAGCAGACGACAGTTGGGGAAGAGGCCGTGACCACCCTGGACGTAAGGTATACCTCTCCACACCCCTCGCGGCTGGACACGGAATTGAAATATATATCTCAGAATTGGCGAGTTCTTTTTACTCCTCTCTGTTCTGTGAAAGAGAGGGAGGGAGGGAGAGAGAGAGAGAGAGAGAGCTGGAGTCAACAAGAATCTAGAGAGAGAGAGAGAGAGAGAGAGAGAGAGAGAGCTGGAGTCAACAAGAATCTCTCTCGATGTATTTTACAAAACTTGGGCTCAAACAAGCTTTTTTGTTTGGCTCTTCCATCTCTGACGTACACGCGGCTTAAATGTAAAGCAGATCTCGGAGGAATTCGTAATACGGTGAAATATTATTGCGTTTCTCGCGTCCGCTCGGCAGATCATAGGCTCAAAGCATGGCGCCCCGTAAGAACTGTTTCCCGCCTGGCAACAGAAGGCGCGGTAGCCCCTGTGGGGTACCCCGGCGAGAGAGGGTCACATGTTCTTGCACTCGGAGTTCGGTTGCCTGCACAGTGGATAGGATTGGACTGCATTACCTGGGGGTATTAGCGTGATAAGCCCGGTGTTGGGAAGCTGTTATTGGCGGGGTCAGTGGCGCGAGGGGAGGGGAGGGGGTTGTTTAGGCTTCACCAGGGGTAGTGGTGTGGGGGCAAGGCCCCGCCACGGGTAGTGGTGGAGGGGAGAGGCTTTCCATCATGGGTAGTGGCACGGGGGCAGGTCCCACGACGGGTAGTGGCAGCCCAGGAAGCCTTGTCCAGATGCTTCATTGGCCTCTTTTATCTATCTATTTATTTATCTATCTATCTATATATCTATCTATCTATCTGTCTATCTATCTATATGGAGCACATACACAGACCAGCAGGATACATATATACAGAGTTATGACACGAAGCAACACGAGTGTAAACCTCTCACCCTATAATAAGCAAATGGTAACCACACACACGTAGGAAGGCACACGAGAGAGAGAGAGAGGAGAGAGAGAGAGAGGGAGAGGGAGAGCTAATCAGGTAATCAGTCAGGGGCGGTGTGTGTTTGTTTCTGATTCTGATTCCCGCCCTGATGCCCGTGTACAAACGTGTTGCTGAGGCAAGTGGTCCAGCCGGGCGGTAGGTGGGTGTGGGAGAGTGTGGCGGGCAGGTGTGGGCGTGAGGTACAGAACGACACACACACACACACACACACACACACACACACACATGGTCACAGGTAACCATCTATGGGCAGACGAACTCATGGAGTTATTTCGATGAGAAGGAGGTCTTCCCCCAGCGCGTAGGTGTTCCTCGCCTCGTGTGCTCGCATGTCGCACCTCCTCCCTCGTAACATTGACTATTTGATGCTATCTCTCCTCTCCTTTCCTACACTTTCTCTTTCCATTCTCCCTGTCTCTTCTGTCGGCTTTCCTCTCCTCCTCCTCCTCCTTGACCAACACCTCACTCTCTCCCAATAGAGCGAGATCAGCGATAACTCGGTCTACATGATTAATTGAACGGCCATGTTTGGTGTTGGCTTGCATGACTCCGGGAGCAGACGCCACAAGGTTTTCCCCTTTTCCGACTGGCGATCGTCTCTCTCGGTCCGTCTCCAGTCACCGCCGGTCACCCTGCCCGGCTATAATGAGATTATCAGCAGCGGGCCCGAGAGAGAGGTTGGGCCAGAGGAAGGAGGAGGACGAGGAGGAGGCGTCGGGGGCTAGAACCTGCATGGCCCATCCCACACACCGCGGGAGACGGCTTTCTGAACTAGACCCAGAGAGAGAAAGAAAAGTATCGGACCAACTCTGAGGTGGCCGGAGGACGCGTCGGATTTATTAAGACCATAAAATGTTCAGCCGACGAGCCTAAAGACACAGTTGGACAGAGTAAAGACCATGCACGTTCGACGTGGAAATGAAAAAGTGTTTAACACTCTGAAAATGAACGAGTTGTGGACAGACTCCAGAAGAACTGATCGAGTGGCTGGTATGGCAGGAGGAGAGTGGACGGGTTCATGAGGTTGTGTCTCAATAGAATGGTTCCCGAAGACAGCAGGGGAACAGTAGTTAGGTCAGCCAAGAGAAATTATCAGAGAGGCGATGGACTAGCCACTGGATTGTACGTGTATACACATCAGCTGTGTGGATGTTCGCACTCAAGCCTACAAGGGGAACCTTCCGTATTTTCAGGTCCCTGACCCATTTGCACTGTGCTTGTGTATATGTATTTATTGCATGGGGCCTCAGCCCAGCTCTATGGACCATGGCTTGTTATCTCTGTACTGAGTACATGAGGTCCCTCATCCCACCTTCGTGAATTACTTGCCATCCACGTGTCTCTAGAATTCTACGCAATTTAAGTCGAGTGTGCCTGTGACGTCTTGCCCACGCCATAGCGTGTGGCACGGTAAATTAAGGCATTAGATTATCTGAAACTTGTGCCACCAACTTCCTTGCCACAGCTGGACTGGGACGGGAATAGGGGGGGGGGTTACCACAATATGCGACGGCGAGGTGTGGAATTCAAGTAGGTGAGATAGGGATCAGTGAATACTGCATGATCAGAGGTCCCGTCGACTGGCCTGTTGTTCGTTATACGGAACTGTTCGTTGTAAGAACAAGAAGACGGTGGTATTGTCTGTGGTATGCAAGAGAGTAGAGGCCCCCGACGTCTAGGGGATTCGACAGTTTGGGACTGTCGCCTGTAGACAGGGCCTCTGTCTAGGGACGCGACAGAGTGAGGATTGTCCACGAAAATCGTAGCCATGAAGACAAGATTGTCCTTCGCTGTAGTGAATTTGCCGTGGACGACGACAGGGCTCCGAGGAACATACGCGGCGGAGGACGCTGGTGTGGGAGGAGGCGAGGGGTGGCTGTAGACGGCCTAGGGAGACGGGAAGCGAGACACGGAAAGGGTGGGCATAACACATTACACATCCTCACTAATTGTCTTACCGCCGGGAGGTGACCACAGCCGTAGGCCTACACTGCGCGCTCCCTGACACACCTCCTCCTCCTCCTCCCTGGGTAGCCATCACCCTCCTCCACTCTCTCCCTCCCTCTCACCCTCCTGTACGGCATTCTCTCGTCCTCTTCAGGTAGAGACGCCGAGCATGACCTGTGCTTTATCCTGTGCCTTGCTCCCGGAGGTGCGACCTCCCTCTGCAGGCAAACACACGCTCCTCGCCCGTCGCTCGTGCCTCACCTCACCTGACCCCGTGCCCTGCGCACCCTCACTTTCCGTCTGTTGGCTCGACCCTCCCTAAACCGGATTTGCTCCTTCCCTCCGCCTGTCCACTTCCCTCACTCCTCCCCCTCTCTCCCTCCTTCTTTCACCTCCCCCCCTCCCTCAGGAGGCACGTAATGGCGTGTCGTCCGTCCACGGGTATTCCTCGAAGCCATTAAAGCTTTACCCCCGACGTGGGTTATTTCTTGATGTGGCTAACATGTGTCTCGGTGGTTCCTCCCTCCCTCCCTCCCTCATCCAGATGCTTTATTGATGCCACTCTCACTAATCCTCTCCAGCTCTCACCTTCTTTCTTCCCAGTGTATTCGTTGCGTTCTTAGTTCTTTAGCCTCTTCTTGTACCGTCAGATTTTGTCTTTGTTCTTGTCTACTTTTATTTTCCGTTTTGTCATGAAAGTTTGTCCACTCTCTCTCTCTCTCTCTCTCTCTCTCTCTCTCTCTCTCTCTCTCTCTCTTA
>JAYMFT010192154.1:0-11835 GCA_038088735.1 Panulirus argus
AGAGAGAGAGGGAGAGAGAGAGAGAGAGAGAGAGAGAGAGAGAGAGAGAGAGAGAGAGAGAGAGAGAGAGAAGGAAAGAGGGTGAGAGAGAGAAAGAATTTCTTTAAATTGCTTGTCACGAAAATGTCATGATTGACACGATGCTTCTGATCTTGGTGACAAGGACACTAGTTACGTTGCGAAACTTGATTACATTTGAATCATCTGACTTGAATTACCTAGAGCTAATAGAATGGAGTTATCGTTGTCACTAACCAACGTGACACAGACTGACTTACAAACTTGTAGATAGAAATATGGTCTGCTCGGAAGCGACTCAGTTATGCGGTTTATGGAAAGTGATATAACGTAAGATAAAATCGAGAAAAAAAAATTGACTACGGAATCTCCTTAAAATTTGTTTTGAAGGAAGATGTCCTCCTTGAGGCAAAGCAAAGGACATCCGAGAGGTTTTATTTCTGAGCGAGAAAAGCAATCAGTTCTTGAGCAGTGTAAAAAAAACCTGGAGGGTTACGTCACTGCTGATTTCTCATTGGTCAGTTTCTCATTGTTTTTGTAATTTATTTCTTTTGACTCAGAGCTGATTTCGAAGAAGGGATGAAGCAAGGAGAGGAGACCACCTAAAGCCACCATCGACACCACCAGCCACAATATCTCCTCCCTGATCGCAATACGTCCGAGAAGCGTGTTGAAATGGGGTAGCTCTGATACCAGATTTAAGTTCGATCCCTTAGCTGACTGGGGTATTTTCCTTTTTTTCTAATTCAGGTTCGCTGACGTCCGGTAGTGGGCGAAGTGCCTTATGGGTGATCGCTTTGGTGGAGTGGGCATGGCTAAGATTGGGACGGACGTGAATTAAGTAAACAGGTTGCGTTACGATGGCGAGCTGACTGGAAAATCTGGCATCTGGATCGTAAGGGTGACTGAGGAGCGCGAGGTACTTCAAGGGTTAACACGACTTGACACCGAATCTGCCAGTGTAGAATCTTCGCACGGTCCTTAATGGCTGTAATTTCAAGCAATTGAAAATTACCTCTTCACTTATACACCCGGTTGGAACATTCATTTGTAGTGATCTACCGATGTTCGTCATTTGTCTCTTCTGTGAGATAATGCTGTGTATATATGTATCTTTACTTGGATTTAGATACTTCCCAAGAACTTGCTTTTCGTAATCAGTGACCTTTAGTATAGATCCTGCACGGATTGTTCACCTCGTTTGTTGTTCACCACTTGGACGGGACGATCACATCCCAGCTCCTTCTGCATGTGATAGTAAGGTGGTCCGTGGGTCGCCTTTGTCATGAATGCTGTCGAGAGACTCGGAAAAGAAAAGCTAGATTATCAGTTACTCGATTATTACGTGATTTGTCCATTTAGGTGAAAAGACTTTACGTACATTTGTTGAATCTCATAAATGTAATTCAACACGGGAGACACACAGGCGGTAAATGCTTAGAGCAACAAGCGTATGAATTTATTTACTCGTAATGTTGACAGTATAAAAGAGACGTTTTCACGACCTGACAAATTGCTTTCATTAGCTGCAAAGACCTTAGAAAAAAGGAGTGATTTTACACAGCGCATAAGTAAACATGAGGGATGAGTGGACGTCTTGCACATTAGACACGAGATGGAAGGAAGTAATATTACCATAACGTTGAGGTGAATCACTAGAAGGTGTGTGTGTGTGTGTGTCTCAACATGATGGCTCTATCTGTGGTGGAAATGGGAAAAGATGAATCTCTCTCAGGGAAAACCAAGGTGGGAGGAATAGTCTGCAAACTGTGTAAAGTCATGATTAAACAAACTATCATTATGTTCGTGGAATAAATGCTTGAAACGGAATGAAAAGAACGGAATGAGAGATAATTACTTCCAATTTGTAAAAAGGAGAGACATTCACTTCTGGCTGTAAAAGCTAAGCTTAATGTAGCACGAAATGATCACGATTTATTTCAGAACTGTTATTTCCCACGCACTTCAAACACGTTATCGCTATTACCTGGGTAATGCACGCTAATGATATTACTGTAAATAACAGAATCGCGTCCCTCCACCTGATCCACTCCACTCCCCCAGCAGCAACAGGTGGTAGGAAGCTACGTAGCTTTCTAAACCCCCCTCCGTGCAACGGTGCTCTGACCTCTGTGAGTTCCCAAGGTGGATCGCACAGTAGAGGTGAAGGCATCACCCGAACGCTATCTGTCTACTCAAGTGACGTGCTGGAACTGAGTTACGTGTGTCGTTGCACGCGCGTGTGCAACTGATTAGTGTTATCTGACGAACTATAGCCTCACATGATCATCACTAAAGCCAGAGATTATAGTGTGTGAACATTGGTTTCTGCTGGTTTTCACTGAGATTAAGCAAAGTGCACTTTTTATGCATTATAGACCCACTTAATTTTGCTGGGATACTGATGTTTTGAGCACATTTTCAAAAGATTTACTTTGTTGTTTTGATAATGTCGATCATCACAAAGCCATGATCTCCACGAGCAGTTGGGTCGTATGTATGTGTGTGTGTGCGTGTGAGTGTGTGTGTGTGTGTGTGTGTGTGTGTGTGTGTGTGTGTGTATGTGTGTGTGTGTGTGTGTGTGTACGTGTGTGTGTGTACTTGATGTGATCTTGAGAGAGTTCTACACTCGTGTTTCCCCGTCTCTAAACCTTGTATATAATGTACCAAATCTTTACTTCTATGATTGTACACACACACACACACACACACACACACACGCACACAAACACACACACACACACACACACACACACATCAGCCTAAACAAATTCTCACCTTACACGGTATATAACCTTCGACGCCAGATCCTCCTGGTAAGAAGTTTCATAAGAAAAATGTATTTTTTGCTTTGCAACTGATAATATTAAGATACATGGCGGGGAGAATGTTTTGCAACATCGTTGGTTCTTTACATATCCTCAAAATTAAAAAAAAAAGCGAGGCGAAATGTAAGACCTATGCAAATTATTCAATACTCTCTCGCCAATAGATAATAATCAAGTCTCTTCTCTTTTCAGCACTGCTCTAACGACATGAGAGATGAAAACCGACTCCTTCTAGTAGTTCAGAGGAACTCTTTGTGCGTGAGGTGGGACTCGACCGCACTCACACAAAACACAGGAATTTCTTGGTAACACAAAACCACTGTCTTTCCTATGTGTCATAAAGGCCGACCATCCCCTCTGTGGCCGGTTTCCTCACAGCAACTATGAGAAGCATTAGCGAGTCGCGAGTCGACTGCCAAAGTTTTCGTATCAGGGACAAACGCAGACAGCTCATATGAGCAATGGCCAAAATGATGCCTGTAGAATAGGGAAAGGTAAGTAACATTTCAGGGGGCGAGAATGAAATGGCTGAAGAGAGGAGGCAGAATTGACAGGAGAGTTAATGAAGTGGAAGGCTTTTGATTCCATTATAGCTAAGAGAGAGGTGGAAGAAGAGCTACCCCTAAGATATGCCTGTAGTACTCCATACTGGAGCGAAGGAGGCTCGAGTAGATACGGAGGATCTGCGTGCAGGAAACATAACTATGGCTCCCACATAGCACACTCAGCATTTGGGAAGCAGATTTTGTAATGTTTATTAAGTAGAGTTGCCGGGACAGAGTGGGGAATACGATTATGCCCAGTATGTTAATGTTAGTGTAGATATGAATTTTAGCATTTTGAAATTAGAGAGAGAGATTGCAGTTTTGTACTGATAGATTAACCAGGTTAATACCTCCTCATTCATCAGTGCTGTATAAGTCTGGATTAAGATAGCGGGATATACTCAGTGCGAGAAGAAGAACAAATATCAGAGTGAGGAAGAGAGGGAAAGTGAGTTAAAGTAAGAAGGAATAAGATCAAGCCGAGGAAAGATCATAGACAGAAACGAACCCTGAAAGAGACCACTATCTTCACTCTAAGAGAGGGATGTCGCTCCATCAAGGACTACTGCGAAAGAGTGACTGGAGTGAAAGCCATCCATCAGAGAACAGAAAAAAGCACAAAAGCTAATGGAAGAAAGTTTTAAGAGGCAAACACTTTCGCCACACCCCGTCATATACTTTAGAATTGCCTAATGTCACCACGACAAGAGATTTACCAAAGTCTCTGGAAACAGAGGACCAAGTGTGGATCACTTAGGAAAGAAGGCTACCTTTAGATCTCCCACTGCGAAAGCCATATTGTTGTTCTAAATGAAGAGGATTGGATTCTGTTTTAAGGATACGAGAGTCGAGGTGAGCTTCGATGAAGTGTGAGCGATTGAACAACAGAAGAGTTAGAACGGTCTCTGTTCTTAAGGGGAAAGGCTCACCCAATACACGTTTCCAAGAAGAAGGGGAAGTCTGAGTCTTTCGACAAGAGGGGAATGGGTGAGCGAGGGACGGTTCTAACTCAAAGACACACACTCGGAAGCCCCTTGCACGAGGGAAATATGGGAGAAGACAAAGCTAAGAAATTCACAGGCAAAACAAAGATGTATAAGATTAAGGTCCAATCTACACCTTGTTCCAGCCCCTGGACTCCAGTACCTTGGTTCCTTCGAAGACTGCAGAAGAAGAATCTGTACTTAGAGCTAGCACAACTCACGGTCGGTATTTCCCTTTTCAGTCGAGCCAACATTTTACTCACAGCCGGAATCATAATAGCCAATAAAGGCGCCAACGTTGTCATGGTTCGAACCCTGAACCTTCAAATCCATCTTTTTTACAAGATATCCACCAGAGATCATAATTAAATGAATTAACGTAAACTGGTAAAGACGAGAAGCTTAAATCCGCTTGCGAGACTATAGTAGCCAGCAGGTATATAATCCATATGTAAGCTTAGTCTGCTTCTGAGTGCTTCATTTCGTCGTTTCGAGGCAGAGAGCAGTTGGTTCAGCTTTACTTCGTTCTCAGCACATATAACATGATGCTACTCGGTGTTGCTCTCACCCTGACATTTACTGTCGTGATCTTTTTATTACACTTGTAGCCTCTGGTCCCTCGCTGTGCCTTCAGCTTACTCTCCCAACAATACATATGCCATTTACCAGATGAATGAATATGTTCCTGGTTGACAGTGAACCATTCATCCCTTAGATATGTCAGTGTTGTTAACGTCATTCACAGCCCTTTTCCTTTCGTCTGCATGTTATCTATATATTGGAAGCATTGATAAAAAGGTATTCAAAGCTTGATATGATATCATGAAAAGGCTTTAACACTATCAGCAATGAGGGCCAGGTGATGGACTCTTGTCTTAGAAACCTTAGTATCTATAGATTCATGTATTCAAGTTACTGAAGAATATGGTGAGGTCATGCATCAAATTGTATGTAAATCCAAAGGAATAAGTACTGGTTTGTTCAAGGTGCGGTTCATTAATGGCACATATATCATGTTAGGTTCATAGGTGGTGAAGCAGAGAGAATGTCAAGCTGTGTTCCAAAGGAAAAAAATTAAGATTGATGGCTATTTCATCGCACAATATAGATAGACTCAGTAGAAATATTTGAAGAGGAGGGTTCCTTTACATGAAAAAAAAAAATTGACTTGAAATCTGACTGACGTTATTTGTCGCCTCTTTAGTTACATGGAAATTATATAATTTTCTATCTTAAGCATCTATGTCTTTCTACTCTTACCAGACCGATCTATGTGTTTCATGTCTCTACCCCTATCAAAAACAGCATCGAAGGAGCCCAGTAGTGTGCTGCTATTTGAATTCCTTTGTATTGCTTTGTATTCCTTCATCCCTTTGTAGAACAAAAGCTTAGCTGAAACACCATGATCATATCAGTTGGCTATCTTAATCTGATTCCCTTCTCTCAGTACACTGGTGGATAAAGTAACTATTTCTAACAAGTAACGATGAGGGAAAGAGGTTGCGTGATATGCTGAAAGAATGTTTTCTGTGCTGCACTGTGGAATCCGTGAGAGAAAAAAGCCCGAAATATTTTGCATTTAGTTTATATATTGTGTTTCGTTTCAACTACGACATCCCGACAAAAACACGAAATTTATTACATTTTGTTTTATCCACGACATCCCAACGAGAAAGAAAAAGGAAATTATATTGCATTGAGTTCTAATCACAACACTTAAAAAAAAAAACACGAAATATATTGCACTTACAACCCCGTCACCCTTCGAGAAAACGAAACATTTTGCATTTATTACTTTTACCCATAACATCGCAACGAATGAAAATATAAAGAAACGAGAAATACTGAATTTTGTTTTAAACACGACACCCCGACGAAAACACTTACGAACAAAGTCGTTCTAACCACAAACACTAACTTGATACTGTCATGTGAGGCGGGAGAAGAATGATGAAGCAACAGTGGCCTTTATATATACTGGAATCTACCATGATCAAGCACTTTCAGATTTACGGTTCCGTAATAATGGTTCCTAACTGTAAAGGAACCAACGTCGATAAAATGCACCAAGATTTTCTGTGAATTAATTGGATACATATTTCAGAGGCAGATACAGCTGAACAAGTGTGCACCAATTTCAAGAGTAGGCTAAAATATACTGAAGGACAAACTGTGCTGGGGTAATATCTTAACGAATATGCGGTATAACGAACGCAATCTGGATGGTTAACGAGTTAACAGAAGGTAATGCAAGCACGACAATTGCACATAACTAAAGAAAAAAAAATCGTCAATAATTCTAGGGCTACAGTGGGAGTGCAAGAGAAAAATACTTAAACAGTAGATGTGAAGGTGGGAAAAAACTGTGTGCATCCTTACTTGACAGAGTTGAGTGGAAATCGGTCCGTCTTACAACGAAACTGTCCCAGGCTAACTTCCAAACTTGACCCCCTTACCCTACGCCGCAATGTTGGTTCACTTTCCCTCTTCTATAGGTATTACTTTGGCTTTTGCTCTCGAGAGCTGCCTGCTTGCGTGACCCCACCACTAGTTAGACCACGGAATACTCGGCAAGCTGCTGCGTCACATGATTACTGTGTGGCCGTCGGCAACTCAAGGGTGGGCTGCTTTTATAACTGCTTCTTTCCCAACACCTCGAAGCTTTGGAACCCTCTACCCTCTCACGTTTTTTTTTTTTTTCAAATAAATATGACCCGGCACTCTTTAAAAGGCAGGTTTTTCACTTCATCCAAAAATAGTAAATACTTTCCCATGTCTCTTCTTTTTCTTTTTCATTAACTTTTCTATATTTCAATTAAGGCAAGGCCTTGGTGTGGACTTTTGTCCGTGACTGGAGCCCCCACGTAAAATGAAAAAAAAAAAAAGAGACTTAAAGTGTACAGAGCAATGCCTATATGTGATCAACAAAGCAGAGTGTTGGGACTGAAGCCAGAGATTTCACATAAAACCCCCTAAAAACGACAGGCACTTTATATGGTGTTTTGATCGGGACACATCTCGAACATTTTAGGTCTAAAGTTTACAAAAGGCACGAGGATGATGAGTTTGAAGAGTGTCCTAAGACGAGTTCCCAGATCAATACCAAAACTGTAAAAGAGTCAGACAAATACAAAGACTGTAGGATGATACCATATCATCTTTCCAAATAGTGAGAAAGATTGAATATAGCAATTAAGGAAAAACATTTTCAGCTTCAGGAATACCGGAAGCAATGGATTTAAATATCACTGGGAATAGAAAAGGACACGGAACAGAAGTGGAAAAATGATTTCGCTGAGTCTTAAACACTGAAAGAAATTATTCTATGGTGTAGTTAATATAAACAATCTCCAGACATTCATAAAACGACTAGATATTTATTTCGAAGAAATCGGAAAATAAATTTCATCAAAGATTTACATCTCTTCTGATATAAAGCAGATAATCACAACATAGACGAACAAGGGGTCTCCCGTGGTCCGTTTTCCCCACGTACGTATTACCCCTGTAAGATACTACTACATTATTAGCCAAAAACTCATATATTTAATGTATCTTTATCAAAATTCTCCCCCTCACGTTGATAATTAGATTAGTTTCATTTTTCAGCTCCAGGTGCAGAAAAATTACCAGCTTGATGCAGGATAGAAAATTAGAGGCGTGGGTGAGCGTGGAATGGAAACAAGTGAGAGGCGCAGTATAGAGAAAACGGGATATACGTTTAGTAAGGAAAACGGGGTGAACTCATCAAGACAGGAGACGTAAAGGACTGAACACTTCTGACGGTGCTGCGCCATCAGACAGGGCTAGAGCGTGGTGCTCACCGCATATGCCAACGGTATTCTAGTATTCCCAGATGGTCGATAATCCAAACAATAACCAGACCAAACGATGCTTAACTTCTCTTCATCATCTGTGAAGCCGTGTTTCCAACGTGGTATGGCTTCTGGATCGGAGAGAATAAAGAGAATAAGTGAGAACAAATGAGCATATGAGAGGTAAAGTAAAGCACAACAGTAATAAGCGAAAGAATACTATTCTTTGAGAGACAATCGATTTTCATACCATGCGTAAGAGATGGACCCCTCGAGTGTAAAACTCCTTCCCCTTACAGGAAAGATAAGTTATTATAAGTAGGTAATTACACAAAAAAAATAAATGATTAGGAGTAGGTAATTACAAAAATGAGGAATCAGTAATAACTACAAAGTAGCTGAATAAGTATGACATGGTATTCATAATGCTGTATTCATAATGTCTGGCATAATTCATTCCATTGTCGACCTCTCGGAAAACAGCATCGAGGGATTTTCGGTTCATAGATACGGATGTGTGTTGATAGCTTAGTCAGACGACAGTTAAGTGTTGAGGCGTCAGGCGTCTGGCTCTGTAGTGGTGCTGGATCACAGGTAAAGGTAACATCTAATACCAATACCTGTTTCAGGCTGAGGAAATAAGACCGTTGTATCATTTTTATTCGCCGTAAATGATATATCCCAAACGGCTAGGGATGACTACGCCAGGAGAAAGGCTTTATGAAGCGGAAAGGACATTAAGGCTCTCGTACCGTAATGCGTGTGTGTGTGTGTGAAGGAGAGAGAGAGAGAGAGAGAGAGAGAGAGAGAGAGAGAGAGAGAGAGAGAGAGAGACATGAAAATACCGTGACTCGTATGAATATACTCCTCTTGTTGCTACAACTTTACGACCAGTGGTAATACGAGTGTTAGCTTTGGCCTGGGCAGTATCCTACTACGCTGTGTGTGTTACAGTGAACAGATGCAATATATGTACTGGCATTTCACAAGAATAACGTAACTATGTCATATGTCCATTTTTCGTAATCATTTGGGAAGAGGAAGGTGTCCGACTCATCACAAATGACGGTAAAAAAAAGCAAGTCTTCCTCGGACAGATTAGCTCTTAGCAAAAAGAGGCCAAGCGGTATTTTGGTAGCTTATCCTCAAGCTGAAAGATGGACTTAATGTTACTACAGATCAGAATTCTTATACGCTTAGGTTCCCTTGCTGATGTATGCTGATTCCATCCAGAATAGATATCGGAAAGGAAGGGAGAATTGGCAATATACATCGTGAGAATCTATATAATCTTGAAATAATCATAAACACATGAAAATGGTGTTAAAAGATTTTTCCGGTTGGTGGATGTCGTAGCTTGACGCTGGCGGCCTTAATTAAGGACCCTGGTAGATGATAGGTCTCAAACCCCAAACAACTACCCAGCCAACTAGCCAACCGAGAGGGAGGGTGTGAGCAGAACCACCGCCTCTGACGCCAGACTTAATCTCGACCGTCATGTTGTCATGTAGAAGTGGAAGCATCGTAGCAGTGATCTTGATATCTAATTCTGACCTTGCACTGGAGCTGCCTTGGGTTTGTTATTCTCCCTCGGGCTCGCCATAATCCAGCAGTCATCGAAGTACTTCGCGAGGGAACGCTCTTCTGAAGGGGCCTGGCCTCCTAGGAGGCTGTGAGTCAAAAATGGTTACAGTACGAAGGCGAGTTGACTGCAGTTTCTGGTGTCTGGAGGGTGACAAGTGCCTGAGGAGTGTTCTCTTGGGTTTGCATGGATTCGAATCCTCATATGAGTGACACTCAGCCTGTAGGAGTGTACATTCTGTGTACGATCCTTCATGGCTGCATTTTGATTATTTTAATGAAAATACGCTTTGTTATTTACTAATACGCTTGATTGATCTGAACATCCTTATTTACTCCTTTTGTTATTCATGCGCACATGTCACGTGAAAATAGTTTACTGGTCTTTATTCAGAGCTGTAATGTTTCCTTAGATCATCTTCCTATGGGATTTGATAACTGGCATTAAAATTCCTGCCAAAGGCCTCCTCATCTGGTACTGAGAAATAAGACAGGTATCCATTCCAGTTCTCTATAATAGCACAGTGGTCATTCATGTCATAAATGCAAACGGGTACAGTAAGCTAACAAAGAAGTAAAACATCTTGTCATTTCCTAGGAAATCTGTGCTAATTCTTACAGAACTACTTCGCACAATGTTGAAGCACAACAGTTTAAACACAAATATAAACGAACACAGTATTGTATTTACCTGGAACAGTGTATGTATTCAAGAGAAACGTTTTACTATTTGATATAACGTTGTCATTACAAGCAAAGCCTCAGGAATTAAGAAATCTAAAGCCAATACCTGGGCAGAGGAAAGTGATGGTAGATAGTTTGTAGATTAAGAAAGAAATAGAGACGTAGAGTTTTACCTTAACATTGTCGTAAATCACACGAAGCTGTATGCCTCAACCTGACCAGTTTTTCTGCGGTGGATATAAGGAAGACAAATATCTCGGGGAAAGATTAATGTGGGGGGAGAACAGTTTGCAACTGATTAATAAACGATGAAGAAACCCTCATTATAATCACGGAGAAAATGGATAAAGCATTGCATAAAGGATGCCTGAGATTACTTCCAAATCTTAGATGCTGAGAAAGGTTCACTTCCAGGGTGTTTGATTGGTCAAATGTCTGGGCTTTAAGCACCTAACCATTGCCAGGACCATTAAGGCCCTCTGCGTCAAGCTTCATCCACTATCCGAATAATTATTTAACATCTTGAAGTGTTGTGAAATATACGTTCTGAGACCATATGCGGTCTCACTTTGCAAGCGAACCCTGCTCACTTCTCGTTATAAGACCCCCCAGGTTACCATAACGTACTGCGAATTTTTTCGTAAGCTATTTGAAAACTCGATAACTAAGCAACGAATATGGGATGGCCATGATTAGAGCGTTCAATAGCCCCATGCAATCATGATAACAAGATTAAAGAAAATATTTACTGCCGCTTATTAACAAGATTAGAAAGAATATTTACTACTACTTATTATCACTGACTTCAAAAATTTTTTTCCTGTGATATCAGGGTATTACGCTCGAACATAGGCTAAGTGTAAGAAAGGCGTCCTTCCAACTGGTCCACTCCGCTCTCCCAGCAACGGGAGCAGGCAGCCAGATAGCTGCTGCCTCCCAGTGCACCAGTGAGAGCTCTCAGTGCTAAATCAGGACCGGGAGAAATGTAGATCATCGGACCAACGCTTCATTATCCTCATGATATACCGGGATGAAGAAGCAAGTCCCCTTTCTTGTGTGGGTAACTGATGCCCGTTACGGAGTGAACAATGTCACCACAGGATTATCACAGCCAGAGATCACAGTATAGAGCCAGAATTAGTCTCTGTTGCTTTGATTGTGGTTAGACACATTTGGTATATTGCACGTTGGTGAGGTGTTGTCGTGTCAGCTATGCATTACATGCCAGACTGTCTTGTTTTGCTGGGGTAGTGATATTTGGCACATCGGCAAGTGGGTTCGTGTCTGGTGTAGGGAGCAGGGCTGAAGATGTGGTTTCAAGTGCGATTCTTCAATGACTCTCGGGTCACTACGGCATATATATATATATATATATATATAT
>JAYMFT010192165.1:0-11834 GCA_038088735.1 Panulirus argus
ATTCCGAAATATATATATATATATATATATATATATATATATATATATATATATATTGGGGGTGTATGTTGAGCTAGACAGCCACATGTAGGGCTGCTGCTATGAAGTTGATTGATGGTACTGAAATAGAAATTCCTGTCAACAGTGTTTCACGAGCAATTTATTACTTTACGGGTTCATTCACCGGGAATGGTGGAATTAATGTTTATTTGTAATTATTTCTTTTTTAGTTATGAATTAGAGATTCAAATGATGAGGTCTCTCTTCAAAGACAAGTCTGATACTAAACTATCAATTCCCCCAAATTAGATTCGTTCTGTCGGAATATAGTTTCAATAGATTCTCCACGTACGAGACTTGAAAAGTAACGGTTACATGAACACATTGCAATGTCATTTCTGTTGTGACTCCTGTTACATCAGTGATTATAAGGACAATAATAGTAGACGAACTCTATGGTCTGTTACGTTAAGTGTCTTTTCTTTTCATCCTAACACTTTCTTACCTCACTAGGACTGGCTACTCTCTCACACCTGCTACACTGCCCTAATTATAGTCTACTAAATTCTGAGTGGAAGTACAAACATACAGCAATATAAATTATTACTAATATTTCCTCTACTACTTACAGGTGATAATGATAATGATCATGATGATGATAACTATAATTATGATTATAATGATAATAATAATGATAATGATAATAATAATAGTAATAATAATAATGATAATAGAATACGATGATAATAATGATGATAGTGTTAATGATAATGATAAAGATAATAAAATAAAGTCGAAAGCTTGGAGCTGCTCGTTTTCGTCTCCTTTCCTGTGAGATTATACTACATATGTATTTCGCGTGTGCATTGTGGATCATCGCATAATTATGATGTAAATATGATAATCATGATAAAAGATAATGATACTAATCATTTATGACGGAATGATAATAATTCCAATCATAATGATAATATATCTATGATACTTAACTGGTTCTTTCTTATTAGAGGAGAAGCATTAAGAAGACACAATTTTAGCCTCATTTGCTTACATCCAATTTCTGATTGTTAGGTATGATGTGCTGAAACTACCACCTTCCACCCGGCGGACTATGCCATGGTTTACCTGACCCCTCATATGTCATGACTGCCTCTATTCACAGAACATCACCCTCATCACCTACTACCTACAGGGATTCATTTCCTTCTACCACATGCACACGTCCTGAACCCCCGATATTCCAAAGCCTTCTTCGTTCCATTCCTTCGTCTCTTGAGAGGTGTTCACCAGGAAACCCCCCCTCCCATCTTCCTTTTAGACGTCTAAATCTCAGAAGAAAAACTCTTCATCGTATTCAGTAGCTTTTCATTTATACCAAATATCCGTAACACCTCCCAGATGACATTCCTGTCAACCCTGTTATACGCTTACTTCAGATGCACAAATTCCAAAGGCGCTTCATACTCTTTCTCTAAGATTTTTCATTAAAACTATTTAGAAAAAGACATCCAGTCCACATATCTTATTACCATGAAACCACATTCCTTATTCCCAGTCAGATGTTCTGTTCCACCAAACTGTCAGGTACCATTCTCACATACATCTTCCCCGGATTACTCATGTGCTATGAAATCAAGTATTCACCTTTGTTCCCCTTGCTTCTAAATACGTGCATCTTACCAGTGCTTAGGCACCTTACCTTGAGCCATACAAAGGGTGAAGAGCCCAACTGACCAGCAACGCCGTCATTCATTCTCCAGAAAGCCAACTGCAGTATCATCCACTCCTGTCGCTTTTCCACATTTCGTCTCTTGAAAGGCTGTTGATACTTTCAATCTTTTCATTATAAAGTTCATTTTTCACTCTGCATGTCCCGTAACACCAAGAATCGATCCCTTACATCAAAGCTGCCAAAGCACTCACACAACTCCTTCCGAAAAGCACTCCTTCTTCACTCCCTCACACATCTTATTACGAGGTACAAAGCTTTAATGATCACCCACGACTTTTATTCTATTTTCATTCTATATCATATCAGTCTTAACCTCATTTACGTACTGATGCCATTCATTGTTGGAGATCAGCTGTGTCATACTGTCAGAACAAACATTAATGTGCCTTAACAGCCATGCACATACACACGAAATTCCTGCATGGGTTGGACCAAATGACTGGTTAAATGATGAGCTCCGTTGAAACCCAGTATGACAGGGAGTCACAGAAATTTCAGTTTTTCTTCCCAGCTTCCTGATGGAAAAGACAACTCACAAAAATCTATGATACATTCGATACGGGAAAAAATTCAGAGAGTGAATTATTTCTCTGCATCGGGTGTTTTCATCTTTCGTCTTAACAGGAGCGGTTCCTGTTGGTTAAAGAGGACAACTCGGACGACACTCACGAGTACAGGTGGTGGGTTCCCCTGACGTACACCACCCAGGACGACCCCAACTTCAACAACACTCAGGCCCAAGTGTGGATGAAAGACTCGGAGGCACAGCTCACCATCCCGTCCCTGCCCAGTAAGGAACGTTGGGTCATCTTCAACCCGCAGGAGACGGGCTACTACAGGGTCAACTATGACGACAACAACTGGGAGCTGCTCATCCATCAGCTCTTCACCAACCATCGGGTCATCAGCACCATCAACAGAGCCCAGATCATCGACGACGCCATGAACCTGGCCAAGGCTGGTGAGACCTAAGTGAAAAATACTTCCTTATTTATCAGCTTTAGACAGATACCTATAGTGATATTGATCCTCAGAGGTACTGGGAGTAGACTGTATCTTCATAACTGACAGGAGAGATGGAGGAACCTTTTTTTAAAAGATTCCGTCGGTTTTCAAGAGCTTTATGAGGGAAAGAGGTCTTGGAAAAGAGGCGAAAAATTGGGAAGACGTTTTCACTTTTTCTATAATGTTACATGACGCCTGACGCCTGCAGCATACGTCGATGATACATTCCCCGCCCCCCTTCGGCTGCACCTCATTACCTGACTATTTCACATTTTTCTCAACTTTCTCCTTTCTCACCCTCTCCTACACTCTTTCGCCATCTTTTGGAAATCCTGCATGGAGTCTGCTATCGGATCCGTATCATCTGCAAACAGTGACTGATTCACCTCTGAACCCGCTACAGCTCCAGTGTACTGTATACCTAACCCTCTCTCTCCAAGATCCTTGCATTGACCTCCCTCGTCACCTCATCCGTCAATAGCTCAAAGAACCATGGTGACGTCACACATCCTTGACACAGACCCACCTCCACCTGGAACCAGTCAGCGGTGCTCCTTCCTTCCTACTCGCGTACATGCCTAAACTCCCGGTAAAAACTCCTCAGTAACTTTTTGTTTACTCCATGCCTTTGTTGCACCTTTAACAAGGTCTCTCTGTCATCTCTATCACACCCGTTCTCTATTTCCATAAATGCCACATGAAGTTACAAAAACAGTGTTCATCCATCAGGCATCTGTCAATCATTTAGACAGCAATTGCTGGCATATGACTCATTGCAGCCCAAATTGCATTGATGATACTGCTGCTGCTTCCTTGTTTTCTCTTTACAGCATCTTTTATTTTCTTTTTACGTTGGAGGCTCCAGTCATGGACAAAAGTACGTTTCAAGGCCGGGCCTTCATTGAATTATGGAGAAGTTAATAAAAGGGAATAAGAATATGCAAGGGAAAGTAATTACGAATAATGGAAGATGTGAAAAGCTTGCTTTTTTTTCTTTTTTAAAGTGCAAGGGCTTAACTGTGGAAGGCATATGTTCGTTTCTGGACATTATGCATGACAGAGAGTAGATGTATACAAATGGAGCCCTTGTTCTTTTGTTCCAGGCGCATTCTCACTAAGGCACGTGAGGCGTTTCGGTATAAGGACACGTCGTTTATGGAAAAGATCCTGGCTTTATGACCATATACACTATATCAAACAGCGTTGGTACATCAGGACAGTTTTTCTCAAGTTCACTATACTTGTGACGAAATAGATATAACTACGCTTTAGCAGCAAAGTGCCAATCTCAAACAATTCTAATTCATATTTCTTATGTCAGTATGATCGTATCATAAAACAGTTCATTAGATCAGTATGACAATCATATCATAGCATAAATTTTCATGTGTTCAGAATTATTAGTAGAAAGAAGTGAAGCGTCAGCTGTATCATTGTGTCATGATGCTTACGCCTCTTGAGGCCCCATTACCACGAGGTCTCAGCAGATCACTCACACCTGGACTTAAAAACACATTGTTTGTGGGTTATCATGAGGGTCTCTGTAGATCGAGAGTTGCTGAAGCTGCCTGTTACTGTGTGAAACTCTGCTCCAGATGGCACATACTGCCGTGTGAACCACTGCTCCAGATGCTGGGGTTTTATCATGGATTTGTATGACGTTCTGCTTCACAGTTTATCTTGTGTTGAAGTGAAACTGTCAAACATAATTTCTGAGCTTTGATAAGAGAAATATTTTTCCGTTGTGCAATGTATCAATTTTTTTCTTTTTGAAAAATTTTAGAATCCTTTTACCTTTTCTCTAGTGGTTCCTTTAATGTATTCTTCCTTTGTTAAAGAAGTATTATAACGTATTATTTATCATATTTTCTTTGTCTTCCCGTCGGTTTTTACGGAATACATTATTGACAGTTTAAATACTAATTTCTCCTGTCCACTTTTTCTAGTTTCATTTTTCTTGTACGTTCACATCATCTGCCTCTTTCTCAGGGTGATCATTTTCTCTCTACCTCTCTCCCCGACCCCTGTTGCATCTGAACCATAATTATCCAAGCGCCTCTTCCTTAAAGCCTCTTTGCATCTTTGCCTTCACTCAAATATGCATTTTTCTGCCACCCTTTCCTATGCCTATTCCTGACCCAGAACTCTCTCCCAGAGAAACATGTGGACCAAAATACTCCCGTGATTTTTTCTCCCAATTTCTAATAATCTTTTCCGTCTCACTCTCCAGGTTTCCCCATTGTCCACATACCTTCTTCTCCAAGCTTAATTCGTCTCTCTATGCTTCCCCTGAGACACAATTGTCCTCTGCCTTCGTTCCCAGCCTTAATTCTCATCTGCTTCCTCCCAAACATCTGCCTCTGTCTTCCACCCGAGACTTAACTCCCTCTTTTCCTCTCCTCCCCAGGTCACCTACCGTACCAGGCTGCTCTACAGCTGTGTACGTACCTTTCCAGGGAGGCAGAGTACTTGCCCTGGGAAGCAGCTCTAAACAATTTCGACTTCCTGAAGAGGATGTTTAGCCGGACACCTGGTTACGGTGCTCTCAAGGTGACCGACCCACTTGGCTCTTGACTGGACAAGTGTCACGAGAGAACCACTGTTAAGGTTTTGCTAGGGAGGTGTTCCCGGGTCGATGATGCGGAGGTGGCATTGCTAGGGTGGTGTTGTTTTTGGTAGGGAGCTCTTGCTATGGGTTGTTGCTTGGGATGTGTTACGACGAAGGTGTTGTTATGGTAGTGTGGCTTGGGTGGTGTTGCTACGGTACTGTTGCTTGGGAACATCATCTCTCCAGCAGAACAACAAACAGTGTTCCAGCCTTTGATCTTCATTTGATTAAAAGTAGAATGATATATTTTTCGGGGGCCACATGTTATTTCCCAGCCAAGAGTTTTCATTTTCCAGGTTGAACATAACGGAGTATCACTTACAGGTGTAGATCGTTCTCCTGTGTTTTACAGAGCTACCTGCTGGACATCCTGGTGCCGTTATATGACTCAGTAGGGTTCAAGGATAGCGTCAGCGACCCGCTCCTGGACCAGTACAAGCGGCAGAAGGCCGTCTCGTGGGCCTGCAAGTTGGATCATCCAGACTGTCTCCACAAGGCTTCCACCCTCTTTACCCAGTGGATGAACAACCCAAACAATAACAGGTGAAACAATAAAGCCTCAAGGGAACTTCTCAATACATTGTTAAAGACTCATACCTATATTCCCTCAAAGCCAGTCTTATCAACAGGTACAGTAATAGAACCTCAAAGTACCTTTAGAAATTTTATTCAAAACTCAAACTATACGTTTTCTAAGTAAATTCTAAAGACAGGAATAGTTACGGATCCTTAGAGAACCTCTCAATGTTCTCATGAATATCTATATTTATTTTGTCCCAAAGTTAGTGTAAAGAAGAGCCACAGGGAAGAACGGCAGACGGCCTACCTACCTTCATTCTCACAACGCTAGCGGTTCATGTGGCAAGGATAACCAAATCAATGCTCTCGTTTATTGCACCTTTCTCATCTTTAGTCTCCATTTCACCAGCATACCCCTTAGCCTCAAGTCGACGGTGTACTGCTACGCCATCGCTCAAGGGGGTGATGCTGAGTGGCTGTTCGCATGGGACCAGTACTTGAGATCGAACGTTGCCTCAGAAAAAGCGAAGCTCCTCTCTGCTATGGGCTGCACCAAAAAAGTGTGGCTCCTCACACGGTTAGTGGAGGGGTTCGTTGTTGGCTGTAGTTACTCTTGTTACTTTACTGACCACCTTACATGATACGACCAGGACAAGATGTAATATACTAAACTAACTTATCCTTCCACCATGTTCCACTCTTATGTATCACTCCTCGAACAACACTTCCTAAGTGCAGTAGTCAAAATCCTTAGCGTTTAATCGCAAAACGCTCTCTGGTGTGGAAAAAGAATCTTTTCTACCTACTCCAAAGCGTCGTTTTTCCCCTCTTTCCTAAAGCTTTTTTTCTTCCCCATCCCCAATGCCTCGTCTACTATATCTTCTCCCAAGCTTAGACTCTCCTCACCTCCAGAGCGTCACGCACCCCTCCGCTCTTGCCTCAGGTACCTGGAGACGGCCTTCACTCCCGGCAGCGGCATCAGGAAGCAGGATTCCTACTCAGTGTTCTCGGTCGTGGCCAAAAACGAGGTGGGATGCGCCCTTGCTTGGGACTTTTTGCTGGACAAGTGGGATCGAATCTATACCTTGTGAGTACAAGTCAAGACAGGTCAGGTCATCAATGGGACCTGGTGCGGGTCATGTCAGGTTAGGTAGTCAAACACGAGCCACAGTAGTTTGCAAATCAAATATTTGATATCATGATCAGTTTTCTGATGGGAGTTGTAATGCTGCTTTTCTTTTCAAAGATCTATTTTCTCTGCTTGTGTAGCGAATCACATTTTGGTCAAACATAACTGGGAGTCAAACATAAGATCAGTAAATACAAAAGTTTACAAAACTTGCATCGGATCTCCTTGATGGTTCACTGGTAATTTCCTAGTACACTCGTTATATATTCGCAAATAATTTCATATCAATTGCCAAAAGATTACCTAAAAAGTCGAATTATATTTTTTTTCAGACAATGAGTTATATATATATATATATATATATATATATATATATATATTTGACTCTGAGACTATTTGTCTTATATTCCAGCTTCGAAAATATCGTGATGAACATGATCAGAGTAGTGAGTCACAGCTTCAACACGAGGCAGCAGCTCAGTGAGGTGAGTCCACCATCCTCTGCCATTTATATATTTCAGTAAACAAAACTTCGCTGGTTATTCATTCGTGGACAGAAGTCTCATAACATGTCTGATTGAAGCTGTACCGAGCCCTCTGTCTCGACATGCAGAGATAGAGGTCTGGGAACCGCTTCGACCATGCGCATACTAGGACCTGGGACGCACCTGAACGAAGCAGTCCGAGCTCTCTGCTTCGAAAGGTCGAGCCAGAGGAGTTGATCCTGCCTCGACCAGGCGCGTCTCGGGACTTCAGAATTTAGGAGCGCCTAAGGAATTTTGTCTGCAATTGTTTGTAGCTATGAAAAAGATGGAATGAATACAATACGGAGAAGTAGAGAGATCACTGCTTGTTAGAACAAAGAAGGGCATGTTTGAAGAGCCCGATAGTGTTGCATAGTGCCTGTCTTTTGCCTTGAATTGAAGATAAAGGAGGAGGGTAGACATGCTGGATATGAGATGTCCTGAGATGGATATTTGGCGTGAGGTGGGTTGATCGTGTAGGGAAAGTCTGAATGAATGGTGCGTTGAAATGGTTCGCACATGTAGAGAAAGAAGGTGAGCGAAAACAAGATTGGCTAAGACAACCTATGTGTCAGGAGTGGTAGGAATAAGGGATTAGGGAGGAAGGGGAAGGAGGCGGTAGGATGAAGTGAAGGGGGCTTTAAGGTATCGAGGCCTGAGTATCAGAAGGGTGAATGGCGTGCGTGGAATTAATTGAATTGTATCGATTCTGTATATACGGGTCGACATGCTGTCGGTAGACTGAGCCTGGGTATATGAAGCGATTAAGGTACAGCACGCAGTGGTCTGTGAGGCTTAGTTGTGGATAGTAGCCTTTGGTGTGTCGGTACATTATACATGACACACAAAGTGGAAGTGCATGTAAATGAGGCAACTGCTCGTTTGCTCCTGGCGCTACCTTGCTAAACCAGGGGATGAAATTGATTATAAACGAATTTAGCAGCATTGTTAAAAGTATCATTATTATCATTTTTTATATCATTTCTCCGGCAGCTGTTGGCGTTCTGTGAAACACACGCAAAGCAGTTGAGCTCCGCTGAGCTGGACGTCAAACAAGTGATTGAGAACGTTGAAATCAACGTCGCCTGGATGAAGGGAAAGTACGACATGGTACTGAGCTGGTTAGACCAGAACGGTTACTACAGCAAGCTCAGGAGCCATAAATAGCGGAAGACAGAAATAAAACAGAAAAATTCTGCACAGGAGAGAACATGAGAACACACGGAAGAGAGAAATGACAAACTTTAGCTTGGTTTGGTTGCGTTCCGTAATGTTAAAAGGAACTTAATGTATCTGAACTGCTTTATGAATCTGTTTTAAATTTGTAAACATTTTTGTATAGAGATCTGGCAGAGGACAGACACCAAGCGTCTCTAACTTTAAGACTATAGTCAAGTGATGTAAATAGTTCTTGACACTCTCACTATGGTGAACTAAAACAATGCTAACATTCAAAAGACGAAATTCAAATATGTGAAGGAATTACATATGAAAAGCAAGATAAAAATATGAAGAATCCGTTTCGTTCACAGTTATCTATTTCTATCTGTACTTAATGATATTTTGATAAAGAAAGGTCTTTGTTTCACGCCTCTCCTTGCAGATTTTAAGTGAGAGAGATAGAGAGAGAGAGAGAGAGAGAATGTGTGTGTGTGTGTGTGTGTTTATTCCACTTGACTTTTGACATCATACAGAAAATCACAGGGGCCCCGTTTTCATTGTGTCTACTTACAACTTACCATGATTCGTCACTTGAAATTATGGAGTACATGCCAGAAGGTAGGGCATGGAATACATGGAAAGAGAAGTTATAGAAGATAACAGAATCCTGATGGTCCATGTCGAAATAATTCACTGGAGGAGAGCAATGATATCTTGTACAGATGGATACATGACAGTAACGAATAATGCTTCACTCTCATAATCTATTCACGACGAAATACCAAATGATCCTGTCAGATTGTAGGTCATATCTAATCTGTTACATATCATCAATCCATCTGTGTTTTTCCAAACGTTAATCAATCGTCATAACATGCTTTTTGGATGAGACGTACTTAAAACAGATTATCTGTCTATTCTAACATCAGGAAATGGTAACATAATTCAGTCTCGTAACACATATAACAGCTGCTACGTCCTTCGGTTGTCCTGCCGTGTGCTTTTGATGTAAATAAACATTCTCATACAGTTTATAAAACATAGAAGGCCTGCATACCGTCCTGACATGTCATACACACCTGTGGTCATGCGTACATCGGAGAGGACAAAGCATGTGTATAGGGCTAGGATGGGCCCGAGCAGGATTCTGTACTGGCTTAGACTATGTCTATTGGCTGGGACGTTGTATACTGACTAGGACTTTGTATACTGGCTAGGATTTTGTATATCGGCTGGGACTTTGTATACTGACTAGGGCTTTGCACAATAGGTGGGACTTTGTACATTAGCTGGGACTTTGAATATTGACTGGGACTTCATATACTTGCTGAGACTTTGAATATTAGTTTAAACTTTGCATACCGGATAGGACTTGGTATGAATAAACTAGTTGGTGTTCTATACATAATGAAAGTGTTACAGTCTTCATAACAAAACATGTTGCAAAACGATAGTTCTTAGCAACAATAGACTCAATAGTTGCAGTAGTTTTATCAACTACGGATGGGGATTATTACCTACATACAATACGTAACTTTACCCACACATGTGCACTACTGTAATTCACAAAAGTTATCCTTATAAGAATTGAGTCAAAGAAAACGAATTCTTGCCGTTTTCTTGTACAAGTCAAATTTTCTTGGGATCTCTAACACGTTCACAAATAAGATTGTTTTGATCAATTATGCCGGTCAGAAAAAGTCATTAGCTAAAGACAGAGAAAGATGAATAGTCTATGAGATGGAAAAGATCGGCGAGGGAATGTTGTAGACAGAGAAAGTGATATTGTAGAGAGAGAAAGTGAGAAAACATTAAGGGATTAAGATATACTTTCAACTTTACTTGACAGAGGAGCTCTTTAAGCAACAGGTGATATTTTCAGGAACCCCAAACTTCTCTATCCATTCTTACCACACTTCGTTATATCTTTTTATAGGTCATAAACAGTTTTATGGCAACCATTAGCTAAACTCAAGTTAAAAGAGTTCCGTTTATGAATCATAAACTGCTGGGTTTCCATTGTTTTTATATAATTTTCACAGAGTTTGTCGAAATTATTCCAGGATGTTGATGGAATCTCTAGCCTCCCGTGAACCACGGATGATAAGCGCTGATCTGAAGGAATGGTAACGTTGACGCAGGTAGTGTTAGTGTCTGATCCTTATCAGGATATCTTCATGACGATAGAGGGCAGGACTTGGGAGGCAAAGAAAGATAAAAAAAGATAAGAAAAAAAGTAAATAGACATTCGCATACAATGTACAAAACATAGAAGACCTGCATACCGTCCTGTCATGTCATACACACTTGTGGTTGTGCATAACAGAGAGGACATAGTATTTGTATATGGCTAGGATGGGCCTGAGCAGGACTCTATACTGGCGTGGACTATATGTATTGGCTGGGACTTTTATATTGACTAGGACTTTGCATGCTGGCTGGGATTGTGTATATTGGCTGGGACACTGAATTAACTGGGACTTTGTATACTGCCGAGGAATTCATATACTGTCTGAGACTTTGAATATTACTTTAAACTTTGCATACTGCAGAGAACTTTGTATGTTACCAAGAAATGCATAAACTGGTTGGTGTTGTATACATAATGAGAGTGTTACAGTCTTCATAACAACACATGTTACAAAGCGATAGTTCTTAGCAACAATAGATTCATTAGTTGCAGTAGTTCTGTCAACTACAGAAGGGGGAATATTGTCTGCAATACGTAACTTTACCCATACAATTGTACTACTGCAATTGACAAAAATTATTCATATAAGGATTAATAAAAGAAAACGAATCTTTGACGTTTTCTTGTACAAGCTAAATTTCTTGGGGATCTCTAACACGTTCACAAATAAGATTGTTTTGATCATTTGTGCCGGTCAGTAAAAAGTCATTAGCCAAAGAGAGAGAAAGCTGAATAATTTATGAGTTGGAAAAGATCGGTGAGGGAGTGTTGTAGAGAGGGATAAAACAAAACATTAGGGGATTAAGATGTACTTCCAACTTTCCTTGATGAACTCTCTAAGCAACAGGTGCTATATTGTGTCTCTGGTCGAGGTTCCTCTCTCAAGTGTGGCTTCGTCTCGAAAGGGCGTGGCGACCTCTCTCTTGTCTCAGTTGATATAAGAATTAATTATCTATTTATATATA
>JAYMFT010192176.1:0-11834 GCA_038088735.1 Panulirus argus
CTTGATTAAGGCCTTTGCTACCCGTGCCATCTGAGGTAACATAAAAAAGAGTAAGATATGATCCAAAATTAAACCATAAATCCATCAGGATAGAAAAGGCGTAACCTCGCCATCCAGACGTTATGACTCTTACAAAAAACGTGTGGAGACTTTTACTAAACTGGCTTAAAATATCGATCAATTCGTCACTAGAGAAAGGTGAATGAAATGCCAAATGTAGTTCCTGTATTTAGAATAAATGATCGGAGATTTGCATTGAATTATAAACTCGTGTCCCTACTTAGTTTGATCTATATAACATTAGAAGAAAAGACATTCAGAAAGCAAATAGACGACAGGGATTCAGGAAAAGAAGGCAGGCGTTACTAATCCAGTCGCCATCTGTGAGTGAGTTTTACATCAAGACGACAGACGGGTAGAGTTTCTACACCTGGACTGATGGATAGAGTTTGTACACCTGGATTGATGGACAGAGTTTGTTCACCTGGACTGATAGATAGAGTTTGTACACCTGGAGTGATAGGCAGAGTTTGCAATTCTGAACTAATGGCTAGAGATTGCACACCTGGACTGATGGGTAGAGATTGCACACTTGGACTGATGGGTAGAGTTTGCACACCTGGACTGATGGGTAGAGTTTGCACATTTGGAGTTATTTGTAGATTTTGCACATCTAGACTGATAAGTAGAGTTTGTACACCTGGAATGATGCATACGGTTGGCACACCTGGACTGATGGGTAGAGTTTGTACACCTGGGACGATAATGAAAGTTTGTACACCTGGAATGATACTTAGGGTTTGCACACCTATACTGAAGGGTAGAGTTTGCACACCTGGACGGTTGGATAGAGTCTGTACACTTGGACTAATGGATAGAGTTTGTACACCTGTACTAATGGATAGAGCTTGTACACCTTGACAGATGGGTAGAGTTTGCACACCTGAACTGATGGGGAGAGTTTGCACGCCGGGACTGTTGGGTAGAGTTTGCACACCTAGACTGATGGATAGAGTTTGTACACTTGGACTGATGGGTAGAGTTTCCACACCTGGACTGATGGGTAGAGTGTGCACACCTGGACTGATGGGTAGAGTTTGCACAGCTGAACTGATGGGTAGAGTAAGCACCCCTGGACTGATGGGTAGAGTTTGCACAGCCGAACTGATGGGTAGAGTAAGCACCCCTGGACTGATTTATAGAGTTTGAACACCTGGGCTGATGCATAGAGTTTGTACTCCTGGACTGATGGGTAGAGTTTGCACACCTGGACTGATGGGTAGAGTTTGCACATCTGTATTGATGTGTAGAGTTTGCACACTTGAACTGATGGGTAGAATTTGCAAACCTGGACTGGTGGGTATATTTTGCACACTTAGACTGATGAGTAGAGTTTACACACCTGGTCTGATGGGTTGAGTTTGTGCACCTGGACTAATGGATAGAATTTGCACACATGGACTATTGGGTAGCGTTTGCTCACCTGAAAAAATGTGTAGAGTTTGCACACCTGGATCGATGGGTTGAATATGCATACGTAGACTGTTGGGTAGAGCTTTTGCACCTGGACTAATGGTTAGAATATACCCACCTGGAGTAACGGGTAGAGTTTTTATACCTGGACTAATTGGTAGAGCGTGTGCATCTGGACTTTTGGGAAGAGTTTGTACACTTGGACTGATGGGCAGACTTTGTACACCTACACTAATGGGTAGATTGTGTACATCTGGACTTATGGGAACAGTTTGTATACCTGGACTGATGGGTAGAGTTTGCACACCTGGACTGATGGGTAGAGTTTGCACACCTGGACTGATGGGTAGAGTTTGTACATTTGGAATGATGGGTACAGTTTGTACACCTGGACTGATGGGTAGAGTTTGTACACATAAATGATTGGAAGAGTTTGCACACTTGGACTGATGGGTAGAGTTTTCACACCTTGACTGAAGGGTAGAGTTTGCACACCTGAACTGATGGGTAGAGTTTACAGACCTAAACTGATGGGTAAAGTTTGCACACCTGGATTGATAGGTAGAGTTTGCACTCCTGGACTGATGGGTAGAGTATGAACACCTGAACTGACGGGTCGAGACTGCACATCTGGATTGATGGTTATAGTTTGCACAACTGGAATGATGGGTAGAGTTTGTACACCTGGACTGATGGGTAGAGTTTGTACACCTGTAATGATGGGTAGAGTTTATACACATGGACTGATGGATAGAGTTTGCACACCTGGTTTGATGGGTAGAGCTTGCACACTTGGACTAATGGGTAGAGTTTACACACCTGGACTGATGGGTAAAGTTTATACAGATGGTCTGATGGGTAGAGTTTGTTCACCTATACTGATGGATAGAGTTTGCACACCAGGATTGATGGGTAGAGCTTGCACACCTGAACTGATGGACAGAGTTTACACACCTGGACTATGGGTACAGATTGCATATCTGGATTGATGGATAGAGCTTGCACACCTGGATTGATTTGTAGAGTTTTACACGTGAACTGATGGGCGGAGTTTATACACCTGGACTGATTTTCAGAGTTTGTACACCTGAAATGATGAGGAGAGTTTCTACATCTTGACTAATCGTTAGAGTTTGAACACCTGGACTGATGGGTAGAGTTTGCACACCTGGGCTGATAGGTAGAGTTTGTAGACCTGGACTGTTGGAGAGAATTTGCACACCTGGGACAGATGGGTAGAGTTTGCACACCTGAACTGATGTTTAGAGTTTCCACACCTGGACTGTTGGGTAAAATTTGCACACCTGCACTGATTTGTACAGTTTGTACACTTGGGCTGATAGGTAGAGTCTGTACACCTGGACTGATGCGTAGAGTTTGCACACCTGAACTGATGAGCAGAGTTTGCACATCTGAACTGATAGAGTTTGCACACCTGGACTAATGGGGAAAGTTTGCACAACTGAACTGATTTGTAGAGTTTGCACACCTCGACAAATGGGTAGAGTTTGTGCGCTTGACTGATGGATAGAGTTTGTACACCTGGACTGATGGGTAGTGTTTGAACGAATAAACTGATGGGTAAAGCTTGCACACCTGGACAGATAGATAGAGTATGTACACCTTGGATGATGGCTAGAGTTTTCACACCTGGACTGATGGGTAGTGTTTGCACATCTGGACTGATGGGTAGAGATTGCACACCAGGGCTGATGGGTAAAGTTTGTACACCTGGACTGATAGTTAGCGTTTTTAAACCTGGACTGATGAGTAGAGTTTGCACACCTGACCTGATGGGTAGAGTTTGCACACCTGGACTGATTTGTAGATTCTGCACACCTGGACTGATGGGTAGAGTTTGCACACCTGGACTGATGGGTTGAGTTTGTAAACCTGAACTGATGGGTAGAGTTAGTAATCTCGGTCATTTTTGTTGAGTTTCCACACCTGGGCTGATAGGCAGAGTTTGTACACCTGGACTGATGGATATAGTTTGCACACTTGGTATGATGGGTAGAGTCTGGACACTTGGACTGATGGGTAGAGTCTGGACACTTGGACTGATGGGTAGAGTTTACATACCTACTAAAATGATGGGTAGATGTTATACACATGGACTGATGGGTAGAGTTTATACACCTAGACTGAGGGATAGTGTTTGCACACCTGGATTGATGGGTAGAATTTGCACAACTTAACTGATGGGTAGAGTTTACACAGCTGGACTGATGTGTACAGCTTGCATATCTGGACAGATAGATAGAGTCTGCACACCTGGACTGATTTTTAGATTTTGTACACCTGGGGTGATAGGTAGAGTTTGTACACCTGGAATGATGCGTAGAGTTTGCACAACTGAAGTGATGGGTAGAGTTTGCACATCTTGACTAATTGATAGAGTTTGCACACCTTGGCTAATGGGGCGTTTTTGCACACCTGGATTGATGGTTAGAGTTATTACATATGGGCTGATACGTAGGGTTTGTACACCTGGTCTGATGAATAGAGTTTGCACACCTTATATTGATGGATAGAGTTTTCACACCTGAACTGATGGGTGGAGTTTCCACACCTTCAGTGATGGGTAGAGTTTGCACACCTGGGTTGATTTTTACAGTTTGTACACTTGGGCTGATAGGTAGATTTTGTACACCTGGACTGATATGTAGAGTTTGCACAACTGAACTGATGGGTAGAGTTTGCACATCTGGACTGATAGAGTTTGCACACCTTAACTGATGGGCAGAGTTTGCACAACTGAACTGATGGGTAGAGTTTGCACACCTCGACAGATGGGTAGAGTTTGTACACCTGAGTGATGGATAGAGTTTCCACACTTGCACTGATAGGTAGTGTTTGCACACCAGGACTGATGCATAGAGTTTACACACCTGGGCTGATAGGTAGAGTTTATACACCTGTACTGATGGAGAGAATTTTCACACCTGAGACTGATGGGTAGAGTTTACGCACCTCGACTGATGGGTACAATTTGTACACCTGGATTGATGAGTAAAGTTTTCACACCTGAACTGACGGTTCGGATTTGCACACCTGGATTGATGGGTAAAGTTTGCACACCTGGAATGATGGGTAGAGTTTGTACATCTGGACTGATGGGTAGAGTTTGTACACCTGGAATGATGGGTAGAGTTTGCACACTTGGACTGATGGGTAGAGTTTACACACCTGGCCTGATGGGTACAGTTTGCACATCTGGACAGATGGATAGAGTTTGTACATCTGGACTGATGGGTATAGTTTATACACATGAACTGATGGGTAGAGTTTGTACACCTAGACTGATCGATAGAGTTTGCACACCTGGACTGATTTGTAGAGTTTTTGCACCTGAAATGATGGGTAGAGTTTATACACCTAGACTGATGTGAAGAGTTTGCACACCTGAAATGATGGGTAGAGTTTGCACATCTGGACTTATGGATAGAGTTTGTACACCTTGACTGATGGGTAGAGTTTATACATATGGACTGATGGGTAGAGTTTGTACACCTAGACTGATGGATAGAGTTTGCACACCTGGATTGATGGGTAGAGCTTGCACACCTGAACTAATGGATAGAGCTTACACACCTGACTGATGGGTACAGATTGCATATCTGGATTAATGGATAGAGTTTGCACACTTGGATTGATTTGAAGAGTTTTTACACCTGAACTGATGGGCGGAGTTTATACACCTGGATTGATGTGCAGAGTTTGCACACCTGAAATGGTGGGGAGAGTTTCCACATCTCGACTAATGGATAGAGTTTGCACACCTGGACTGATGGGTAGGGTTTGCACACCTGGGCTGATGGGTAGAGTTTGCACACCTGCACTGATTTGTAGGGTTTGTACACTTGGGCTGATAGGTAGAGTTTGTACACCTGGACTGATGCGTAGAGTCTGCACACCTAAACTGATGAGTAGAGTTTGCACATCTGAACTGATAGAGTTTGCACACCTGGAGTGATGGGGAAAGTTTGCACAAGTGAACTGATTTGTATAGTTTGCACACCTCGACAAATGGGTAGTGTTTGCACACCTGGACTGATGGGTAGAGCTTGCACACCAGGGTTGATAGGTAAAGTTTGTACACATGGACTGATGGCTAGCGTTTTAAACCTAGACTGATGGGTAGTGTTTGCACACCTGACCTGATGGGTAAATTTTGCATACCTGAACTGATTTGTAGACTTTGCACACCTGGACTGATGGGTAGAGTTTGCATACCTGGACTGATGGGTAGAGTTAGCAATCTCGTTCATTTTTGTTGAGTTTCCACACCTGGGCTGATAGGCAGAGTTTGTACACCTGAACTGATGGGTAAAGCTTGCACACCAAGACTGATGGACAGAGTTTGTACACCTGGAATGATGGGTAGAGTATGCACACCTGGATTGATGGGTAGAGTATGCACACCTGGACTGGTGGGTAGAGTATGCACATCTGGACTGATGGGTAGAGTCTGCACACCTGGACTGATTGGTAGAGTTTGTTCACCTGGACTGATGGATAGAGTTTGCACAGCTGGACTGATGGATAGAGTTTGCACTGCTGGACTGATGGATAGAGTGTGCACACCTAGACTGATGAATAGAGTTTACACACCTGGACTGATGGGTTAGTTTGTACACCTGGACTGATGGGTAGAATTTGCACACCTGGACTGATGGGTAGAGTCTGCACACCTGGAGTGATGGGTAGAGTTTGCACACCTAAACTGATGGTTAAATTTGCACACCTGGACTGATAGATTGTGTTTGCTCACCTGGACTGATGGACAGAGTTTGTACACCTGGACTGATTGTAAGAGTTCGCACACTTAGACTGATGGGAAGAGTTTGCACACATGAATTGATGGGTAGAGTTTGCACCCCTGGACTGATGGGTAGAGTTTTTGCATCTGCACTGATGGATTGAGTTTGTACACCTGTAGTGATGGGTAGAGTTTGCACACCAGGACTGATGAGTCGAGTTTGCACACCTGGACTGATGGGTAGAGTTTGCACACATGCACTGATCGGTAAAGTTTGTACACCTGGACTGATGGGCAGAGTTTTTGCACCTGGACTGATGGGGAGAGTTTGTACACCTGGACCGATGGGTAGAGTCTGCACATCTGGACTGATGGGTAGAGTTTTTACACCTGGACTGATGGGTAGAGTTTGTACACCTGGACTGTTGTGAACCTATTAACGGTGTAAGTCAGCGAAGTTTGATTAAGAAGCTGGATCTACAGGAAAGATAAAGGAGGAAAATTTCGCTTTATAGAAGATTACCGTTGTGGAAAGGAAGCAAAAGAGGCCCTAGGCTAGTGGCGTGCACCAGGGCTCGGTCTTTGGTCCATTGCACTTCTTGGTATACAAATGATTTTCTTGTTGTACTTAACTCTTACCTGAACGTGTTTTCGGATAATGCCAAGGTCATAAGGGAAGTAATGAATGACGACGACTGCATCAGTTTACAAGGGAACATAGGCAAACTTCAAAGTTGTGAAATTCATTTCGAGAAAGTGCAGAGGAAGAAGGGAAGGACGCAATGTAATGGGCCTTGGGACGATTATAGCTTAGCAGGAAATATGCCTAATCAATCGACAGAGTTCCACATTAGATGAAATGTTAAGACGAATTATCTGCTGACAAATATTAGAAATACATTTAAGTATATGGATAAGGATAGTTTTGATAAACTATTCACAAGCATACATTATACCAAAGCAGGAATACACTTGTTAGGTATGTTCACCACACCCAGAGAAACGAAGATTTATCTAAGAGTTCATAGAATTGCAGTTGAGATGGGATCTGAATTGAATGAGCTGAGCTATATTGAGAGAAGGGCGGCATATTTTTCCTTCATGGAGGAGAGAAGAGATGGGAGCAACCCAAATGTAGCCTTCAAGTTTCTGTATCAGTTAGACGATATCGATAGTGAGGAGCTCTTCATAAGATACACTGAGAGAGTAACCACAAGTCATAACTACAAGCAAGGCAGGAAGGACGTAATGATGGTGGATGGCTGGAATAGTCTAATCGATGAAACTCAGAGTACTGGCTGTATACAGATGTTGAAGTAGCTATTTGATGGTACAGAAAATTCAAGAAACGGGGCTCCACGAGTGTAAAATTCTGTTTTCGTGTTGTACTGTATAACTAGGAAAATGCAGTTAGGTACGCTCATCTGCGTAACCTGCTCACGGCCGATCAGCTGGACAAATACAGTGTCCTGGCCCTAATGAGCAAAAACATCCCTTTGACATATACAACAGCTCAAACAACACAACACATACTAAATGGCAATGTATGCTCATTTCAGTGATTCCCACATCGACACTATAATTACAGGTATTAATATTCATGTAAAAGAAATAAATGAATGAATCCTTGCCATCATTAAAACATTGTTCACATGAATAACGTTTGGTATATATCAGGCCTGCACCATTGATCATAATGTGTATGCATTATATGACTCGAATAAAATACTATAAGATTTGTAGGGCGGCTGAAGTTCTGGCCTCATTACCAGTCAGTCATAGTAGTTTTCCTCCAGTTCTCCTGCTGACAGGTAAGTTACAGATCTGTTTTCCATAATAAGATAGATTTTACACAAAACACTTCCCTTTGTGAAGGAAATGAATAATGTTTCAAGCTTTACTTTATAAAGTGATCTATTCCAGACATACTTTTGATGGAAGAAGCGGGACTGGATTGTGGTCACGTGAAGGATGGAGCTGACGCGAAGGATTGATCTTTTCATTGGGAGTAATCGAAAGCGAGGTTCAAGTTCCTTTCAAAAGTAAACATCACTGACTCTCTATATTTCCTACAGTTGTCGCTGCTAGAATATAGTGAAGTCCTCATGAAGTAGGTTAATCTCGGGTACAGGAAAATGGCTACGTGTTTTTTAAATCTTCCGCCATTGCATTGAAGATGAAATTAATGGCCCAGGAACTCAAGGGCGAACAAGGTCCAGCCATCAGTCAGTTGTTAAAGTTCTCGATAATACTGTAGATAAGCTGTCAGCAATCCCTGAGATGTTGAAGCCGTCAGCAGTCCCTGGGATAGTGAAACTGTAAGCAGTCCCTGGGATGGTGAAGCTGTCAACAGTCCCTGGGTTAGGGAAGCTGTCAGCAGTCCCTGGGATGGTGAGGCTGTCAGCAGTCCATGGGGTGGTGAAGCTGTCAGCAGTCCCTGGGATGGTGAAGCTCTCACCAGTCCTGGGATAATGAAGCTGTCAGCAGTCCCTGGAATGATGAAGCTGTCAGCAGTCCCTGGGATGCTGAAACGGTCAACATTTCCTGGGATGGTGAAGCTGTCAACATTCCCTGGAATGGAGAAGCTTACATTAGTCCCTGGGATGGTGAATCTCTCAGCATTCCCCGGACGATGATGCTGTCAGCAGTCCTTGGGATGGTGAAGCTGTTAACAATCCTTGGGATGGTAAAGCTGTCAGCAGTCCCTTGGATGGTGAAGTTATCAGCAATTCCTGCGATGGTGATGTTGTAAGCAATCCCTGGGATGGTGAAGCTGTCAACAATCCCTGGGATGGTGAAACTGTCAGCAGTGCCTGGAATGGTGAAGTTGTCAGCAGTCCCTGGGATGGTGTAGCTGTCATCTGTCTGTGGGATGTTGAAACTGTCAGCAGTTCCTGCGATGGTGATGCTGTCAACATTCCCTGGATTGATGAAGCTGTCAGTGGTCCCTTGGATGTGAAACTGTCAGTAGTCTGTGGAATGGTGAAGCCGTCAGCAATCCCTGCGATGGTGAAGCTGTCAGCTGTGCTTGGAAAGGTGAAGCACTCAACAGTTCCTGGGATGGCGAAGCTCTCAGCAGTGCCTAAAATGGTGAAGCTGTCAGCAGTCCCAGGGATGGTGAAGCTTTCAGCAGTACCTGGAATGGTGAAGATGTCAGCAGTCCCTGGGATGGTGAAGTTGTCAGTAGTCCATGTGACTGTGGAGCTCTCATTAGTCTCTGGGATATCGAAGCTGTCAGCAATCCCTTGGATGGTGAAGTTGTCAGCAGTGCCTTGAATGGTGAAGCTGTCAACAATCCCTGGGATGGTGAAACGGTCAGCATTCCCTGTGATGGTGAAGCTGTCAGCAATACCTGGGATGGTGAAGCTTTCAGCAGTGCCCGGAATGGTGAAGCTATCAGCAGTCCTTGGGATGGTTAAGTTGTCAGCAGTCAGTGGGGTTGTGAAGCTCTCATCAGTCTTTGGGATGTCGAAGCTGTCAGCAGTTCCTGCGATGGTGATGCTGTCAGCAATCCCTGGGATGGTGAAGCTGTCAGCGATCTCTGGGATGGTAAAGCTCTCAGCAGTGCCTGGAATGGTGAAGCTGTCAGCTGTCCCTGGGATGGTGAAGCTGTCAACAATCCCTGGAATGGTGAAGCTATCAGCAATCCCTCGGATGGCGATGCTGTAAGCAATCCCTGGGATGGTGAATCTGTCAGCAATCCCTTGGATGGTGAAGCTGTCAGCAGTACCTGGAATGGTGAAGCTGTCAGCTGTCCCTGGGATGGTGAAGCTGTCAGCAGTCCCCGGAATGGTGAGGATCTTACACTTGGAAGGGTTAGAGGAAAGACCTGCGATTCCTTGAGGTCTTTCAAAATAGCGAGGTCAGCAGACGGAGACCTGACAACGCCGTCATCATCCACGGACCAAATGTTCAGCTCACTTAAGAACTGCGTACGATTTCTTCTAGGTTTAGACAGGAAAGAAGAGGGGGCTAATGTATCACCTTTATGGATCCCTTTAACCAAATAGGTCCCATTTTCACCAAAAGGAAGAGTTGATGGTTCACTGTTGCACATTTTAACGAAAAGAAGATCAGCAGGAAAGTACATATGAACCTCGCTAATGATTGCGATTCTTTTCATAAAGTGAAACTGGTTTTTGAAATCTGATTTTACCAAACACTTATAGCTAACGTTGTCTGGAACTTAGGCTCACCCATCATGGACAGCTGCTGTACAGTCTGGTGGAATGCCGAGGCCAAATGGTTGGGTACACAGTAAGGTGGCTGCCTTATTGCTAACTCTTTTGACAGCCGTCCTGGTTACCAGACTGCGAAGCGTGTTGTTATTAGCAATGGGTCTGATGCAACATCCTTCTTATCTAATGCTCAGAGCGAAGAGTTGAAATCGTACCAGCGAGACAAAGGTTGAAGATTTTGGTAGACTTGCTCAGTAGGTTCTTGGCCATCTGACCCAGGGTTGGGTTAACCATTTTCTTATTGTGATGAAGTCTTACACCTGAGAAACCTTCTGCCGACCCAGATATCTAGATAGCATAAGACTGCCATAAGCACCTTCGACTTCAGTTGAAACTTGAATACTAGTACCACGAGACTCTGTAGCTGCATGGTTGATCCTAACGACAAATGAAGACGAAAATCATAGTTCTCACAGCGATTCAACTGTAGGCCTTCTGCTCAGAGCTTTGATTAACATACATATTCAATAACTCCTTTCCCAGTTTCATGAGGTGTATCAGGTACATACAACATCTCATACAATATAAGCACTTGGTACTTTTCAATTTGCACATCAAGATGATTAATCAAGTGAATCCGGCATCACCATTCATCACCTCCACACTCAATGCAATTACTTTGCATCTGTTCTCAAATTATTCCTCTGGCCTCCTCAGCTGAGGTATCTGTAGTCCTAATCGATTATCTCACTGCACTCTCTTATCTCTTCCGCGGCCTGCCGCTTTTACTGATACCTTCACTTGCCTCACTGAATATCCTGTTGCCCAGCCCATCATTTGCCATATTTTCTATATAATCATACCATTCCAGAAGGCTTTTACCCACGAGCCTTTTCTAATTCTCGCCGCCACAATTCCTGCTCATTTCATTGGATAGCTGTCCTGATTCCAATTATAGCACGCTAGTAATTCATCTCTGTTATTCATATTCTGACCTGTCGTGACCTTAATAAATTTATGCTTCACTTTCATGTTCGTATTTCAGCTGGAATAAGTACTGTTTCATACACCTCCACTGTTCGACCAGCAACCAGCGAAAAGCTCCCGATGTTCGGTGCCATAAAGATTAAGTAAAATTACAGTTGAGTCGCTGAATGCACCGCCTGCTCTTCCGTTCTTTCCTTTAGCAGACCTTTCAGTGCATCGCCAGGTGTTTCTACCTCTCAAGACACTTAGATTCATTCACGACTTTCATTTATTCATTAGTCGTACCAGTATTACATTATGACATCCCATTGCTTTCGAAAACTAAAGATTTACCATTACTCGCTTTCACTTTCAACATCCTCCGTCTGTATATATATATATATATATATATATATATATATATATATATTTTTTTTTTTTTTTTTTTTTTTTTT